>VWYK01062434.1:0-12098 GCA_013399775.1 Semnornis frantzii | reverse complement strand
TGGATTTTGCTATTAAAGTATTAGGCAATGAACTTCAGAAGTATACATTGAAAAGTTGAGGTTGCAAGGGAAATCCAACCCTAAATGTATCATATATTTGTAATACTTTTATTCTCGGTTNTCTCCAGGCTAAGCAGCCCCAGTTTCCTCAAATGTTCCTCAGAAGACTTGGGCTCTAGGATGCTTCACCAGCTCATTGTTTTTTGGACCTGCTCNATACTTTTATTCTCGGTTTTCTATTAAATGATAGTTTCTGAGAGAAGTTTTAGCCATTTCTCAGCAAATCTTTATTCTGCAGGAGACAGAAAAAGTAGCTACAAGTCAGAACACTTCCAAGTTTTTCCACCTCTATCTTAGACATTTCTTCAGAAGAAAATTTCATATTTCAAACACTGTTCATGGACTAAAACTGGTTTACCAATGATAATTCTACTAGGAGAATGTTGTAAATGTTGTACTTTTGGATTTGCATGTCAGCGTGACATAAGTTTGCAGCCAAACTACTGCCACTGTCCTCTGAAGCTCCAATGAGATATGGAAGATCTACAAAGAATCAGATGAAGTATAGTCTTTTACCTAGGGAATTACAGTGCACAGCATACANGCTCCAGGGCTCTGTCACACTTGCAGTGAAAAACTTTTTCTTTCTGTTTAGGCAGAATCTCCTTTGCTCCAGCTTGCACTCGTTTCAACCAAAACATCCAAATGCACAGCAACTTGAGATGAGCAGTTTTATCTAGACACACGTGGAAAGGAATTCAGGAGAAAGCAACACTAGTAAAGAGAGATTTATAGAACAAAACTCACAAACAGTGTTGAAAAAAAAATACTAAATAATGCTATCTTTGGTCATGACAAGGGTAAGAAAACTGGTATTCTTTCTATGAAAATGTTCCTCTAACAGCCAGGAGAGCTGGCTGTTATGTAACTCTTCCACAATGGCAGCCCTCAGCAGTGAACAGTGGACAATGAATGCTTCTGAACACTGGCAGCTTCAAGAGGAAAGAAGGAAACTCCCAGAAATCTACCTATAGCCTTTCGCACGCTCGTAAAGTAGTCTCCTCTCACTTCCTCAATCAGCTGACGTTTGCTTTCATCGAGTTCTTTCAGATGCTGTGGAATTAAGGCTAAGATGTGGTCTAGCCAGGATTCGTTCATTGGGGCCACGTTTACTGTGTCAATTCCATGGCAAATGTAATGGTAGTATTTCTGCAGGATAACAGGGAAAGCTGCGTTGGTTAAGTTCAGTGTTAAAAAGTCACTGCTGCTACAGGTTTAGTTAGAGGTAGAGGCTCATTGAGTAAAATGACATATAATTAGGATTGACACTGTAAGCTCAATATACATCATTAGGTGCCCTGTCAAACATGAATGGGTTAAATAACAATTTTTAAATGTTCAGACAGGAAAACAGGACATAAGCCTTGCTTGACTTCTCTCCATGAGTCAAGTAACAGAAACGTGACTGAAGAATGACCATAACTCATGGAAACACATGGTTTTTGTTCTGGTTTTGCTTTCACAGTTCTGGCAAGGTACCTCTCCTTTGCACTGTACCCAGTACCAACCTTTTCCTTAAGTAAATTGTCAATACCTATTCCTCTGCTTCTTCATTCCAGTACTGTCACTATTATTTGCTAGGTCTGGATCACAGATCCAAAAGGAAAGCAATGCACTCCACAGTTTTGTGTAGACATGCCACATACAGGCCTTTCATACAGTCATGTGCTCAGCACATTGTGCTAAGCTGCAAATATAGCTTCATCTCTTAACTTCCAGCCGGCTGAGTACTAGTCTGGGTCATTTTACAAGTGTGGGGGGGCGGGGAACTCCCAAACGGTCACATCATTTTATTTTGGCGCCCAACGTGGGGCTAATTAAATTTGATTTATTGCTGGCTCAGTCTGGAACTTATGGGGTTTATGATGAAGCTATTTTATTTTCTGTTTTCTGTCGGTTACCCAATTGTGGCATGGTATTTCTACCGCTGGTTGACAGCAAAAATCAGTTCTTTTCTCATGGAATTAATGTGGGGGAGCGGGGAACTCCCAAACCATCACACTGGCATTGCATTTAATTTAGTTCTCTAGAAAATGGTCTTTATCTACCAAAGTATCTTGCTCTATTGCTGTAGAAGATTCTTCTTGTGGAAGCTGGGTTCCATCAAGGGATGGACACTGTTCTTCAGTAAAGCCTTCCTGCCTGTGATGAAAAACAAAACAAAAAAACCCAATACCAACCAACCAACCAAACAAACAAAAAAAATCAAGAGTATGCAGTACATTCTTCAGATGCACTTTACTGGGACAAGCAGCACATAGCCTTCCTGTATGTCAATTCCAAGCAAATAAAAGGCAAAGACATCCCGATTCAGCCTGGAGAAGAGAAGGCTTCAAGGAGACCTTAATAGTAGCCCAGTATCTGAAGGCGGTCTACAGGAAGGCTAGGGAGGGACTATTTACAAGGTCTTGCAATGACAGGACAAGGGGCAATGGGTTTAAAGTGGCAGAGGGGAGATTTTGACTGGATGTTAGGAGGAAGTTCTTTACAGTGAGGGTGGTGAGACGCTGGTACAGGTTGCCCAGGGAGGTTGGGGTTGCTCCCTCCCTGGAGGTGTTCAAGGCCAGGTTGGACGAGGCCTTAAGTGACCTATACTAGTGGGAGGTGTCCCTATGATTCTGTGATTCAAAACACACACTGAAGCGTGTGACCAAGTTTGTATTTTATCTGCCAAGGTTCAGCTCTGGTGACACAGTTTGTGCTCACAGATATGCTTTCAATGTGCAATCATGAAAATGTTAAGATAGTTAAACATTCAGTTAATCTATCCAAAAGGAAAGTCACATTATTCAAAGGCAAAGAAACTTACAGTATAACGTCAACGAGAGCCCTTCGGAGACGCTGTTTTCTGTTCAGATTACTGCTGCTCTGCAGTGCAGAGATTGATGGTGCAGCACCTGTATCATCAGCTCTAGAACTCTGTATCTTGTATTGCTCCTTCAAACATTCTCCTGGTAGAAAATACATTTTGAAAACGGGTTAAAACAAAAACTTCAAATGTATCACATGCGAGTTTCTGTTTCTGACAGGTTTTCTTCAGCAGTACTGAAAACATCAGCCTTACCAGAGGAATGATGATTTTTCACACCAAACCCATCTGACTGGTCATCTTCCTGTTCACTGCTCAGATGGAATGCAGGATAGGTCTGCTGCCACAGTGGTTTAGAGCTCACCTGGAATAAATACATTTTCGTTTTACATTTGTAGGTGTTACTACCACACAGTGCAAGACTTCTTAAATACAGTAAATCAAAGGGGTTGTAGACTAACATACAGCAGGAATAAGGCGTCATTAAAAAAAATTAAAATTATACAATAAAATATGGTTTGTATGTTGTCCTCAAATTGTAAATATCCAGACCACTGGAGATGGAAATGTAAATAACGTTCCACATCAGATACAATACACATGGTGCAGACAGAGAATATGCAGCTCAGCCTATATTTCAATGACTACCATCTCTTTACAGAACTGTGCTGGGACATTTATCTGAAAATGACAGCTTAGTAAGTAAGACCAACAACTCTACCTGAGAAAGCTGTGGGAGTAAGTTCTCGGTTCTCTTGGCCAACTTCCTTTTGACACTTGGACTGGGCTTGAAACAGATAGAAAAGTAAGATCGCAAGTAGAACTAGACATTTAAATTTCTGCTAATATTAGACTTCTGGGAATACTTGAGCTTGTAATCTGGTTGTATTTCCGTTCTTATCTCTTGTGTAATAATTTGTACACATATAATTTCTTATCGCTTCCCTTAGCATTCCCAGAGCACTTCCATGTAGCTTTCTCAAAAGCCCTGGGAAAATCACAGCTCTGAAAAATTAATTTGAGGTTGGGAAGCACTTATGTTACTTTTTGCCAAGAGATACATTAAGCCATTACAAGATATAATGAAATAATTGAAATAAACATTCACTTTTTGATTAAAATTCTTAGAATCATAGAACTTTAGAGGTTGGAAGTGACCTCTAGAAATCATTGAGTACAGTCCCCCTGCCAAAAGCAGAATCACCTAAAGTAGTCCACACAGGAATGCATCCAGGCAGGATATGAAAGTCTCCAGAGAAGGAGACTCTATGACCGCTCTGGACAGCCTGTTCCAGTGCTCCATCACCCTCAGTGTAAGGAAGTTTCTCCTCATGTTGAGGTGAAACCTTCCATGTTCCAGCTTGTATCTACTGTTCCTTGTCTTATTACTCTGCACCACTGAAAAGAGATTGGCCCCATCCACTTGACACCCACCCTTCAGATATTTATAGACATTGATCAGATCCCATCACAGTCTCCTCTTTCCAAGATTAAACAGACCCATGTCTCTCAGTCTCTCTTCACAGAGGAGATGCTCAAGTACCCCAGCTCTCCACGGGACTGGTTCCAGCAGACCCCTGTTTCTCTTGAACTGGGGAGCCCAAAACTGACACAATATTCCAGGTGTGGTTTCACCAGGGCAGAGTGAAAGGAGAAGAGAACCTCCCTAGACCTGCTGGACACACCTTTCTTGATGTACATGGCTGTCCCCTAGAATTCTAAAGTCTTTTGCCATGGAGCTGCTTTCCAGCAAGATGACCTGTGCTGATGCCTGGTGTTGTTCCTCCTCAGATGCAGAACTATGCACTTGTCCTTACTGAACTTCAGGAGGTTCCCCTTCGCCCAGCTCTCAAGTAACATTTTTAAAACAACCAAATTCTATTTTTTTCTAATTCACCAGCTTTCATTTAAGAGTGTTCAGTATTCTCTCCTTCTTCGCAAAGCTGATCTCTCGGCACCACACATCAAAGCTGTCTGTCCAAAAGCATCCTCTGACCTTGTCCAGGATGCTGCCTAACACATTTTAGAAGGTACAGAACCTTTCTGCAAGCAAACGTGACAACCCGGCTTTAACAGCCTCTGACACAACTACCTTTGGCTGTCCTATTTCTTCTGTGTTTTGCACTATCGCCGATATCCTCTGTGCATATTTGTACTACAGCCATCCTCTCTTCTCTGCTTTATGGTGTATGCAAAGGCTGGAACAGAGGAAAGGCACAATGCACAGAAAGTGCTCTTTTTGGCAGTCACGGGAAAGGTTAACTGAAGATTTGGCCACAATAACCACACACCTCTTGCAGTGTCTCATTTAATAGTCTCATCACTCTTCTTTCCAGTTAGGCATAGTCTGTGTGAAATATTTTTCACCCCTTGAGATTCAAAGGCTCATACAAGACTCCCAGTCTGCACTGAGAGATGATTAAGTTATTTCAGCATAGGTGAGGGGCAAGCAGTGTTATAACTAACACAGTAAGGCCAAGTCTGCTTTTTGCCTGGTAACTGCAACAGTTGTAACTCTGCTGGGAAAAGATTAAACCATTTATTTCCATGCAATCTCACACATTCCACTGCAAAAAGCTTCTTATCACAGGGTAACAGCTATCACCAGCACAATAATGTCTCCTAATAGCCTATCCACACTGCACCATGCAACTAACTGCTTACCGAGGCAATAAGCTTGTAGGGCACAGTGCAGCCTACGGGCAGTCTGGAGTGGTAAACACACAGTTTACACAAATATGCTATGTGAGAATCATAGGAAAAAAATAGGGTTATCTGTCTCTGATTGTCCGTCCTTCTCAAAGTACTACTAACTCCCAAAAGGCCAAACTGCATAGGGCCTGCCTCTCTGTGCAACCTTCTCCCCTTCTTCCTCATCTCACTGTGTGTCCTGGTAAGCCTAAGCAGGCCAAATTGGGCTTGTACCTCTCCTGGCTTGCCCAGGCATGTTTTTCTGCTCTCCCTCCTGCTGTTTTGGGGAGAGCAACCTCGGTAAAAGGGACAAAGGGCCTGGAGCCACTAAGTCTGGGCTCTGTGGCCTGCCCAGCAACTGCGGTAAACAAGGTGCACACAGTTGCCTTGTGCAAGGCCTGTGTTCTGCCCAAAAAAGGGTAAAGCAAGCCTATGGCTTCACCCAATATGGCCGAATCTTGGGTAACTGCCATTTCATTGGCTATCCTGTGTCCAAAGGCCCATTAGTCTCGGGCTGTATTGGATAAAAGGAGATGAGCAGGGAGCACAGGGTGCTTTTGCCATTACAAGGTGTGTCCGTGCCTGCTGCCTGTGATACCTCCACCCATTTGGCCTGCACAGCCGGCGTGACACCGCAAGACATCCTGCCTGCACCTGGAAGCCTTCTGCCCAGACGGAAGCCCTGGAGATAACACAGATCGTCCAGAGAGCCAGGAACAGGTCAGAGATCATCTGCCTCCTTTCCCCAGAAGCCCGGGGAAACTCTAAAGCCTCTGACAGCTACCGACAGCAATCCTGCCTTGGGTACTGTCAGACAGAATTCTGTGAGTAAATACCAAAAGCCTCTTGTAATTATTAATTGCCTTCTGCCCTAAGCAGAAAGTTGCTCCTTGTATCCATCTAGTGAGCAAGCGGCATACTGGCCGCGAGCAGTATACTGACCACAAAGCCTTCTCTTCCAGTTTTAAATCAAGTTCAATTAATGTATATATTTAATAGTTGTTCCTGGATCCTGTTAGAGCCTGTATATAGTTTCCATAATGTTGCAAAGAGCCTGTTATTATTATTATTAAATGGTGATCGGGGTGATGCGAGTTCTGAATATTTAATATTAATAAACTGTTAATATTTTTAAATATCGTCTCGCATTAATTACCCCTACTCCGTTACACTGTGAAGAACATCATCCTCATACCTACTCATCACCTTCCTCTCTGCAACTCACGAGCATCACCTCTCCTGCTGCTGCACAGCACCAAGAGGAAGCTGGGATCACCTTCTCTAGTTCATGCATTGGAAGCAGTAACTACATTCCTGTGATGCTTCCTCCTCTCCAAGCCAAATACACAGAGCTCCCTCAGGCTCTCTTCACACACCAAGCACTCCAGCCCCCTATGCATCTCAATGATGATAGGATGAACTCTGCTCTGTCACCATCCTTCCAGCTGTTTGGACTGGAGCTGCCCAAGACAGAGTCACCTTGAGTGGTTGTGAACTTCGAGCACAGACACGTTCTTTGCTTGTGGTACCTTGCCTAGTAAAGACAGAAGTGGAAAGTTTGTTGTTTCCCTAGTCCAGAGTTTAGAGATGGAAAATGCTAGCTACCACCCTCTGAAGGGAACAGATGAGAAAAAGTAGTCTTTTCTATAGGACAAAGTGAGTCTGACTTTCTGGAAGAAGGATCTATTTCTGTAAGTGACAATGTCTAGAGTCTTAATTCTGAGATTCCTAGTTAAGAATAAATAACAGAAACTCACAAATAATTCATATTTCCACAAATAACAGAGCAACTAAGACTACACCTTGTCTTCTTATACATCGCACAGCTTTCTTCAGATTTTCTTTGCATTAAAAACACAGAATTCAACACCACAATTTATACCTGGGAGATACTGACATTGATAAAATTCATTGCTAAAATTAGTTCCACTGAAGACAGGGCTAATTTTTTTAATTACTGTAATGCAAATTGACTACTGGCAATAAGGTGTGCTGAAACCAGTCCTTGAGCAGCAAGGACTATGTGCACCTCAAGAAGAAATAAACCTGAAGAGCAACTGGTGAACTTTTAATTCACTGAATGAAGTTATTGAATGATTTCACTGAAAATTTCTCACATTAGAGGAAAATGAATCTGAAAGAAAACATCATAATCAGGAGACTAAGCACACAGGATTCACTTGCTAACAGAACACCACGATTTAAGGGGGCAGACTCTTCCTTCTAATGACACTAACCGGCTGCAACATAATCAGGCCACTAGAGAAACAATACGAATTAGTACAGGTTAACGTCCAGTGATTTAAAACCACATTCGCAGCTGTAAGCTCCTACTAACATTTTGTCTTCAGCATTTAACCTTCCTGTCGTTCTGGAAATAAATTGAATTAATCAATCAAAATGTCTTCATGCTTCATGTTAAAAAATAAATCTAAAACATAACCGCAAACAAACAGGGAAAGAGCTTATAGTGTTTTGTACTATGCTAAAGACTGGAAAGTATTTCTGTGTTTTTTCATGGGATGTCTTTGCAAATGCACTGAAAACACTGCAGGAACAATAAACAGCTCGAACACAAAGCTCTACTTTTGCACTACTGAGGTAATCAGAATCATAGAATGGTAAGGTTGGAAGGGACCTCAAAGATCATCTAGTTCCAATCCCCTGCCATAGGCAGGGACACCTCCCACTAGTACAGGTCACTCAAGGCCTCGTCCAACTTGGCCCACACCTCCCAGGAGGGAGCAGCCACAACCTCCCTGGGCAACCTGTTCCAGTGCCTCACCACCCTCACTGGAAAGAACTTCCTCCTAACATCCAGTCAAAATCTCCCCTCTGCCAGTTTAAACCCATTGCCCCTTGTCCTGTCATTGCAAGACCTTGTCAATAGCCCCTGCCCAGCCTTCCTGTAGGCCCCCTTCAGATATTGGAAGGCTACTATAAGGTCTCCTCGAAGCCTTCTGTTCTCCAGGCTGCAGAGCCCCAACTCTTGTAGCCTGTCCTCATAACAGAGCTGCTCCAGCCCTCTGATCATCTTTGTGGCCCTCCTCTGGACCCGCTCCACAGTTCAATGTCCTTCCTGTGCTGGGGGAGGAGCCTGGGGAGCTGCAAGAAGGGCTACGTTGTTTTTAAAACTTCGACTTAAAGAATTCACGGCGCAGACACCACGGTTTCGGTTTTGTGGAGAGTGTTAATCTGCAGCTAAGGGGACAGTGAACTGAAGCCTCGTTCTACGAACGCAGCGGTCCTACCACGTCTGCGCCGACACGGAGCCAGCACGCACCTCGTTGTGGGGTAACCCCCGGTGTATCAGAAGCTTCCCTAGAGCTCGTTATTTAAGATTTGAAGGAAACGCGCCGCTTCCGAGACGGGACCTTGCCCCCTCCCAGTAACCCAGGCACTTTGCCCCCGGCCAGCCCCCAAGCCCCGGCTGCCCGCCGCGCCGCCGGTACCTGCTCGGAGCCCATGTTTGCTTCTGGGACGCCGCCGTTGCCTAGCGCGAGATGCGGCGGTTGGCCGGCCGCCGGGGCGGAGCGCGAGCGGCGGTTGGCGAGAAGCGGCCTCCCTCCGCCGCATCCCTCCCGCTGCTGCCCAATGGCGGCGGCTGCGTTACTCTGCCGACCGGGCTCCGAGACGCGGGCAAGCCTAACTCAGAGTCTGCTGCGGGGCAGAAAGAAAAAAAAACCGCCCAGAAGCTGAAGCCCCCTGCAGCTTCAGCAAGGTTCTGCTCAGGTGTCAGGGGAGGCGGCGCGGTAATAGCCGATAAACAAGGGAGAATAGATCGCACCTGTGATGTTGGGAGGGTTAGCCTGCTGCAAGCCGTTGAATTGCAGCTTTGCTGGCGCTTGGCCGAGATTGCCTGCCAGAGGAGGATGTTTTGTGTGCATCCGAGACATGCCAATTTCTGGAAAACAATAAATTGTTCTGAGTAGAATGTACCAGTCACTGCTGTTTAGGCAGGTATCGTTCTCCAAGGAAACGAGTTACAGAAGAGGAAGTAAGCGATTGGAAGAGGTAACAGCTTCATATGGCACCAGGGGAGGTATAGGCTGAATATTAGAAAAGATTTCTTCTTCAGAGGAATTGTCAAACCCTGAAACGGGCTGCCCAGAGTAGTGCTGGAGTCCCTATCTCTGAAGGGGTTTAAAGGATGTCCAGATGTGGTGCTGACATGGTTTAGAGACAGCTTGGCAGTTTGTTCTGGATTAACACAGCCTGCTCTCACAAACCCCTCTCCCCTCACACAGATGAGGGGGAAAGTAACACCCAAAAAAAGTTTTACTGCAAATGAGATCATACAATGCACAATTCCCTCATTCTGTTCACAGAGAAGCACAGCAAAATGCAGAAGCAGCAGCAGAAAAAGACCAGCCACCCAAACTCATAAGCAGCAACCATATCAGGAAACCTCTCCTGTGCCAATCTGAACCACCAGCCCAGTGATGCTTTGCTCCAGCAAACACTTTCATTCTGAAGCTGGCATAACAGCAGATTCAACTCAACCCACACCACAGTGCTGGATTAACATGTAGACTCAGTGACCTTGAACATCTTTGCCAACCAAAGTCATCCTGTGATTCCTGCTTACCTTCTACATTAACTGATGTGCATCCTTAAGTGAATGCAGGTGCTCCAATGAACTCAGCTGTACTTGCAAAATCATTCCTAATCTGTAACAGCTGGGCTGGGATGTCTTAACCAGAATAGCAAGCAAACATTTTCCAGGTGTTGCATCATTTATCTTATGCAGAAGGGATGTAGGATTTAACAACCTTGTACTCCACTTTATTTCTTGTCTCTTTTGTTAAGTACATGTGTGTATATATAACTTCAGTGGTCCTAAAGTGAGACCTTTGGACCTTTCCTGGATCACAGCAAGCTGTTCCAGCATCTCCCATGAGTGAGCTGTTTGTCAGGCACAGACTGCACAAAAAAGCCAGGACAAAGCCAGACTCAGTTACTCAGAAAGGCCTTTAGCACTGTCTCCCATAAGATCCTCATAAAGATGCCCTTGATACACAGGCTAGATGAGCAGACAGCAAGGTGTACTGAAAACCAGCTGAACAGCCATGTCCAAGGGGTGGAGGTGGTGGTCACTGGAAAAGGTTTAATTAGAGGTCAGTAACAAGCAGGATGGCCCAGGGTTCAACACTGGGACCAGTCATATTCAACATCTTCATTAACGATCTGGATTGGTGGAGGTCAGCATATCCTCAGCAAGGCTGCAGATGACACAGAACTGGGAGGAGCAGTTCATAATATCAGAGGGTCATGCTGCCATCCATAGGGACCTCTGCAGGCTGTAGAAATGGACTGACAGGAATCTCGTGGAGTTCAACAAGGGAAAGCACAAAACTCTGCACCTCTGCTAGAGCAATCACAATCATGGACAGATGATAGAAGGCTCCTTAGCAGAAGATGATGTGAGGTCCTGGAGGACAACAGGCAGAGTGCCCTTGCAGCAACAGAAAGCTAATGGCATCATAGACTGCAGTAGGCAAAGTATTGCCAGCAAGCTGATGTAAATGATCCTTTCCTTCCCCTAAGCACAGGAGTACTTTCTGGGATCCAGTTCTGGGTTTCTCAGCACATGAGACATAGGCATACTTGAGAGTCCAACAGAGGGCCACAAAGGTGATTAAAAGTCTAGAAGATCTCTGCTATGAGGAAAGGCTGAGGTAGCAGAGACTGTTTAGCCTGGAGAAGACTCAGGGGTATGGAATGCACAAATATAAATATCTGAAGGGAGGATGCGAAGAATACGGAATCACACTTTTGTGAGTGGTACCTACACACAAGACATAAGGGAACAGGCACAAACTCAAGAACAGCAGTTTGTTTCTCAACTTAGGGACATACCTCCTCTATTGTTGTTGTGGTTTTTAAGGAGCATTTAAAGAGAATTATAATTTTACTCCCCCAGAAAAATAAAATGCTCTTGGACGGAAATACAGAACTGTATTTCAAAAAGATACAGAGAGAACCTATGAATCCTTAACACCTAATACATATACAGAATACATGAAAACCACCTTAAACTTGCACCCAACCTGACTGAACTACAATCCCCTATGTTCCTTTTACCCCGCAGTGCCTCTGCTGCTCTTGGATCAAACAGACTTGCTCTCTACCTGTTTGACCAGATAAGGGGTTCCTGCTGGAAACAAAGAGCAGGAGGGACAAAAGCAGGACAAGTTGGCCTTGCTGCTAGCTTATAAAGAAATAGCAGAATTATGGGATTGAATAACAATATTACAATTTCCTGGGTCCACCTCCTGAACTACATAGAGTTAAAATCTAGGGACTATGGTTCTTGTACCTGTAACAATTGTGAGAATGACTGAGCGCTGGAACAGGTTGCCCAGAGAGGTGGGTTCTCCTTCCTTGGAGATACTCANGGGTTCTCCTTCCTTGGAGATACTCAAAATCCATCTGGACATGGTCCTGGCCAACAAAATCTAAGGGATCCTACCCTGCTTGAGAAGGGGGGGGGTTGGAGAACGTGACTTCGAGAAGTGCCTTCCAACCTCAACCATTC
>VWYK01062427.1:2441-14978 GCA_013399775.1 Semnornis frantzii | reverse complement strand
ATTGAAAGTGGATGTGAGGAGGAAGTTGTTTGCAGTGAGGGTGGTGAGACACTGGCACAGGTTGCCCAGGGAGGTTGTGGCTGCTCCCTCCCTGGAGGTGTTGAAGGCCAGGTTGGAGGAGGCCTTGAGTGCCCTGTGCTAGTGGGAGGTGTCCCTGCCTATGGCAGGGGTTGGAACTGGATGAGCTTTGAGGTCCCTTCCAACCTTCCCATTCTATGATTCCATGATTCTATGACATTTCCACCAGCTTTGACTATTCCTACTACCCAGCCTTAAAGCAAGACAGTGATGCTTCACACTTCATAACAAGTGTCCAATCAGCAGCTAACACAACATCCTCTAACTTCTTTATCTGTCTCAAACAGATCAGGTAGATGAAGAGTTAAGGGAACAGGAGGAACTTACAAAGCTGCAGAAGAGCCCTGACAAGTTCTGCAACCTTGTGCCAGAGCTGCTGAGCACTCTGAGTCCTCTCACTCATGCTGGGGTTGCTTTCCAAAGTAACAGATTCCACAGCTAGCATCGGTGCCACTGTTGACTTTGTGCATCCTTCCTGCAGCCATACATATTCTATTAATAACATCAGATATAAACATTTGGTGCCTTACACTAATGGAAGTTGGGTTGTTTTTCTGTTTGATTACATATCTCAATCCATTCTTCATCAGAGAATTCTCAATCCGGATCGCTCTTGCACTTGATCTGAGCTTTTATCTCTCCTGAATTTATTCAGCCTAAAAGGATATCAAGCATAGATTCCTTTCAGGGTCTTTATCCATAATTAAAAGCTCCTATTTGCAGAGAATGAACTCAGGGGGTACAAAACCCCTCAATTTATCTCCCACAGATGATGTCTTATTTGTAACTCTCTCTAAACGTGTTGTTCTGGCTGTATGACTTCTCTTTCCCTCGTCTCTCAAAGGGCCTAAATATTCTTTCATTACAAATCTCCTTGAGAGTCATCATGTCAGAATCATTCCACAATTAATAGAGGTTGCCTCCGAGGGCCTCGGGGAGAGGAAGGCTGTTAGTAAGTGGACAAACAAGAGGGACTCTCATGGGCTGCTTTAAAATGCTTGAGGACATTATGCCCTGTGCTGGCAGGGTAGGCTTTGGTAGGATTTCACCACCGGTGTGTGCTCCTGTGTCCCCAATCAGCCCTTACCAAGGAAAGGTGTGGAGCTCTCTGCTGTGTTCTTGCAGCCACCAAAAATAACAGGCAGCTCTACAGCCTTATGCCAGGGCAGGACTGGATGTGAGGTTTGCCAGCCTGAGGTGTGGTGCACAAGGCTAGAAAGACACTGCCGAATCCCCTTCTTTTTTCAGCAAGGGGCAGCAGCTTCGAGGCAAGAGAGCAAATTGCTCATCCCAGTTCCTTTAATGACTGGGGGGAACTGCTGAGGGCTGTTGGCTCTCTGCTGGCTGCTGTCTCACCCACATCAGCACTCAGCTAACCCTCAGACGCTCCACTGGCACTGCTCTGGCTAGCGAGGAGCTTTGGGATGCGTAAATGCAGCCTCTCTGTTCAGGCTGGTGGCGACTGGGCTGGATGTGGGTTTGGTTGTGTTTTGGTGGTGTTGTTTTGGGGGTTTTGGTTAGTTCTTTTTGTTTGCTTTGGTTTGTTTAGTTTTTTGGGGGGGTTGTGTGGGTTTAGGGTTTTTTCATTTTTGTTTTCTTTTGTAGTTTCTTGTGGTTTTGTTTTGGTTTCTGTTTTGTTTTGCATTTTATTTTTGGTTTGTTTTTTTTTCTGGTTTTGTTCTGTTTCCTTTTTTTCTGTTTTTGTTTCTTTTTTACATTTTTGTTCTGTTTTGGTTTTTTGTTTCTGCTTCATTTTGGGGTTTTTTTTGTTTGGTTTGGTTTTTTGTTGGTTTTGTTTGGGGCTTTTTGTTTTAATTTTTGTGCTGTTTTCATTTTTTGTTTTGTTTTGTTCTTTTCAGTTTTTGTTTTGTTGTTTTAATTTTTTGTTTCATTTTCTTGCTTTCG
The DNA here is from genome assembly GCA_013399775.1 of Semnornis frantzii. Lineage (NCBI taxonomy): Eukaryota > Metazoa > Chordata > Aves > Piciformes > Ramphastidae > Semnornis > Semnornis frantzii. The sequence goes on along the minus strand of VWYK01062427.1, from coordinate 12,995 downwards.
CTTTTTGTTTTGTTTTGTTGTTTTGTTTTGTTCTTTTAATTTTTTGTTTTGTTTTGTTGCTTTCATTTTTGTTTTGTTTTGCTGTTTTCACTTTTTGTTTTGTTTTGTTCTTTAAATTTTTTGTTTTGTTTTGTTGTTTTCATTTTTGTTTTGTTTCGTTGGGTTTTTTTGTTTTAATTTTTCTTTTTGTTTTGTTGTTTTCATTTTTGTTTTCTTTTGATTTGTTGTTGGTTTTTTATTTGGTTTGAGTTTTGATTCTGTTTTGATTTGTTTTTTTCTTTTGGTTTTTGGATTTGTTCTTTTGGTTTTGTTCTGGTTTGCTTTTTGTTTTAGTTTTTGGTTTTGGGTTTTTTGTTTTCATTTGTTTTTTTTTTTGTTTTGTTTTGTTTTGGGTTTTGTTTGGGTTGGTTTGTGGGTTTTGCTTTTGCTTGTGTTTTTGTTTTTGTTTTGTTTTGCTTTGCTATTTTTTGTTTTGTTTTGTTTTGCTTTGTAGTTGTTTTTGGTTTGGGTTGGGTTTTTTGTTTTTTTTGATCTGTTTTGGTTTGTTTGTTTGTGGTTTCTCAGAGGGTATCTTTAAGAAGCCATATCTGTTATAACTAACCCTGAATCCTTGCTCCCTCTTCCTTGTGCTATCTGGAAATGTGAGGCAGTTGCTTCAGGAGAAGAGTGCTTTGTTAAAGAGTTTACAAGAAGTTTGGGTTGCTCATTTGTGACAGAAGGAAGAAATGATCTGTGCACTCCCTGGCTTGGCAGCTGCGGCCAGCAACAGTCATTAAGGTATCTTACATAAGACCAGAGCAGAGGCTGTGGTTACTTTGTGTGACTTCACTGAGCAGCCAGACAGAAGTTTCATCCGGAAGATCAAAATCAGCTGCAAAATGGGACCATGGTTGCAACCTTAATTATGGGAAGCTCTCCCCTCCAGAGGATCATAATCCAGTTTGAGAGGCAGAGAGGCAGTTGCTTCCCTATGGGAGTCTGGGAGCGATCCTCTCTCAAAAGCTTGGTGACACAGTCCTAGCAGCCTGATATGATTTCACTTTCAAATGTATTTAAAAATTCTGCAGCAAATCCGTTGGGGGCGTAGGCTTTCCTGCTTCCCAACACAAATACTGCTTCCTTAATTTCCTTCTCTGTCCTGGGAATCTACAACAGCTCTTTCTGCTCTTCTGTCAGTTGTAGCTGCTGCACGGCTGATGAAAGCACTGGGGTTTAATGTTTGTTCAGAGGTATGCAAGTTGGAATAATAATTGTGAGTAAGTCTGATCCTCCAGGGGGGAAGAGAAGTTTGGCTTTAGTGTTTTGCAAAACACTGGTTTAGTTTGGGCCATTTCTGCTTCGTTCGTCAAACCAGCTTGCAGGTTTAAAGCATGGCTGCTAAAAACATTTATTCCTCAAGCATCTATAAAAGAATCATAGAATGGTAAGGTTGGAAGGGAACTGAAAGATCATCCAGTTCCAACCCCCTGCCATAGGCAGGGACACCTCCCACTAGCACAGGGCACTCAAGGCCTCCTCCAACCTGGCCTTCAACACCTCCAGGGAGGCTGTGGAGCACAGAATCACCCAATGTGATCTTCAATAAACCTGTGCCAGTGTCTCACCACCCTCACTGCAGACAACTTCCTCCTCACAGCCACTTTCAAGCTCCCCTCTCACACCTCAAACCCATTCCCCTTGTCCTGCCATTCCCACACCTTGTCAATAGTCCCTCCCCAGCCTTCCTGCAGCCCCCTTCACATCCTGCAAGGCCACTCCAAGCTCTCCTGGAAGCCTTCTCCTCTGCAGGCTGCAGAGCCCCAACTCTCTCAGCCTGTCCTCACAGCAGAGCTGCTGCAGCCCTCTCAGCATCTTGCTGGCCTCCTCTGCACCCACTCCAACACTTCCATGGCCTTCCTGTGCTGGGGGCTCCAGAACTGCCCCCAGGACTGCAGCTGGGGTCTGAGGAGAGCAGAGCCAAGGGGCAGAAAGAACAACAGAGACAAATGTGTAGATTTTTCAGAAGAACTTCTATAGTCCTGTGTTTCAGTTTTGTTGGAAGGGAAACTGTCCTAAGTAAGAAGTTTTAGAATTTCTTCTTGTCCCAACACTTTTTTATTTAAATTTTGTTTTTTAAATGATAAATATTTTATTCTGAAAATAAAAATGTCTCTCAGCTTCTGTGACCCCATGGATCCAATCCTTGCATGCACTCACCCAACTCTGCTCCAATGAAACGAATGAGCATAAAAATTATTTCCCATTTTAAACTAAAACCAAAACCAAAAACAAAAAAACAAAACCAAAATAAAAATCAAAACAACAATAAACCCTTAAACCCAAAACCAAAACAACAGAATCACAGAATCGTAGAACAATAGAATCATAGAACCATAGAATCAAGCAGGTTGGAAGAGAGCTCCAAGCTCCCCCAGCCCAACCTAGCACCCAGCCCCAGCCAAGCAACCAGACCATGGCACTAAGTGCCCCAGCCAGGCTTGGCTTCAACCCCTCCAGGGATGGGCACTCCACCACCTCCCTGGGCAGCCCATTCCAATGCCAATCACTCTCTCTGCCAACAACTTCCTCCTAACATCCAGCCCAGACCTGCCCTGGCACAGCTTGAGGCTGTGTCCCCTCCTTCTGTTGCTGGGTGCCTGGCAGCAGAGCCCAACCCCAGCTGGCTACAACCTCCCTTAAGGTCCCTTCCTTCTCTGCCAGCAGGACACAGTTGGGCACCTTCATTGCTTTGCAGGGTTCTCCTTTAAGCATTTGTCTGTGCCTCTTTGCTTGTCTCTCCCCAGAGGAACTGCTCCCTTCCTTCTCTGCCAGCAGGACACAGTTGGGAATCTTCATTCCTTTGCAGAGTTCTCCTTTAAGCATTTGTCTGTGCCTCTTTGCTTGTCTCTCCTCAAAGGAACTGGTCCCTTCCTTCTCTGCCAGCAGGACACAGTTGGCTGTCTTCATTTCTTTGCAAGGTTCTCCTTCAAGTGTTTGGCTTTTCTTTTGCTTGCCTCTTCCCTAACCAAGGAAACTCCAAGCCTGCTCTCAGTTGCTGCCAAGTCTGTTGTTGCTTCTCATCTTTAACTGTCTTGAACAGGACATCTCTGGCAGCACATTGATTAATCACAGGAAGCACTAATGCCCAGCGGCTCGGGGCGTTGGGTTGTGATTGAATCTGACAGAGCAATTTTCCTCCTCCAACGTTCATTATTCTACCAAAGGGACACACCAGGTGAGATGACTGAAATGTGCAAAACTACTACTGCCTCTTTCCTGTCTTGATTACACACAGCCCCGAGTTCAGCTGCAAAGTACACCAAGAATTTGGAGATGAGAATTGTGTGGATGAAGGTAATTAGAATTCTGCACCGCCCCACCTTGGAGCCCAGGTAATTAACACCAGAACTTCCAAATGAGCACACACATGACAAGTAAATAAACTAAAAATTAGGCAAAAAGTTTCTGTATTTCTTGGTATTATTAGTGTGTGGTCACAGTGACACTTTGTGTTCATTGCTGGGGAATGCACTCTGCTGAAACACTGCGAAGTTAACATCTATTATCCAAGCTGCTCATCAACAACGAGTGACCTAAGGCCTGCAGTCAGGGAGGTGCAGTAAAATTTTCAGTAAGGTCAGATGCTATTTATGAAGCAGCAGACAGCGAATGTGTTTAAGTGGAGCATACCACAGTTTGAAACATGCACTCACAGTTGAACTAAATTGTATATACCCAGAGAGCTCACCGTTGCTTCATTGCTAACGCAGGGAGCAGCACGCTTGCCCTTTGCCATGGCGTGGCACTTGACTTCTCCCCGAGCTCACCTCCTGGCCCTGCCTGCTAGCAGGCATCTGCTGTGTGTGTCTCCAGCCACAGAACATACAGAGCTATTAATGAGACATGGCTGGAACAAGAGGGATGGCGAAGTTCTTCGGGAGCTGCTCTTGGGCACGGCGCTGAAACATGATGACAGCACATCCTGGGGCTGCTTCCCGTTGTGATCCAGTTTTGCTTCAAACTGCCTGAGTAGCAGCAGAGAGCATGCCAGTGTGCAGGCAGCTCTGTCTGTGCTGGGCTGGGAAAAATACTCTGGGAAAGTTTTGCTCTTCATTTCCCCTCCCTAAATTGCACACAGTAAAGATAATTTTTCCTTACAGCAACCTGAGACAATTCCTTGCCATCAGGAACAGCCTTGGCTTGCTGCCAGCTGCCACAACTCCTGACTGCCCTGTGTGCTGTGTGTCACTCCAGAGCCTGTGTGCTACACCAGTAAGAACACACAGAGCAGCTGACTCTGCCTTTCTGCACTGCTCTGGCAATGTGCTGTTTGACATCTTTGTCAGTGCCATGCACAGAGGAATCAGTGCAGCCTCAGCAAGTGTGCAGCTGGTACCAAGCTGTGTGGCACAGTCACTTGCTAGAGGGCAGGGATCCATCCAGAGGGACCTGCACAGGCTGCAGAGCTGTGCCCAGGCCAACCTCAGGACATTCAACAAGGCCAAGTGTAAGGTCCTGCAGCTGGGTAGGCACAATGCCAAGCACAGCTGCAGGCTGGGTGGGGAATGGCTGAGAGCAGCCCTGAGGAACAGGCCCTGGGGGTGTGGGGTGAGGAAAAGCTCAAGATGAGGCTGCAGTGTGAGTGCAGCCCAGACAGCAACTGTGTGCTGGGCTGCAGCAAGAGCAGTGTGGGCAGCAGGGCAAGGGAGGGGATTGTGCCCCTTGGCTCTGCTCTCCTCAGACCCCAGCTGCAGTCCTGGGGGCAGTTGTGGAGCCCCCAGCACAGGAAGGGGATGGAAGTGTTGGAGTGGGTGCAGAGGAGGCCAGCAAGATGCTGAGAGGGTTGCAGCAGCTCTGCTGTGAGGACAGGCTGAGAGAGTTGGGGCTCTGCAGCCTGCAGAGGAGAAGGCTTCCAGGAGAGCTTGGAGTGGCCTTGCAGGATGTGAAGGGGGCTGCAGGAAGGCTGGGGAGGGACTATTGACAAGGTGTGGGAATGCCAGGACAAGGGGAATGGGTTTGAAGTGTGAGAGGGGAGCTTGAAAGTGGCTGTGAGGAGGAAGTTGTTTGCAGTGAGGGTGGTGAGACACCTGTGTTCACCTCTGGTGAAGTCCTGATCCACACACCCATCCCTGCACTTCACAAACCCAAGGCAGAATCAGACTTAGCTTTAACCTTTTTAAAAGACTGGCAGTAATTTACACACTCCTCCTGCTCACACTTAAGACATGTGGGATCAGCAGTCTGGAGGGGATATAGCTAAGGCTGCCTGTGTTCCCCAGGCTTTCACCAGGCAGGGACTTCTCCACTCCCAGGTACTTTTCCTTTGGCCAGTTCCACAATTTTAGTTCTTTTGCAAAACTATGAATGATACAGCCCTGGCATCCCTCATGTATGGAAGGGATTCACCACTGAGCTGGAGGAGGAGCTCTTTCCTGATGGTGAATTCCCATTCAGCACCTCCTTTCCTGAAGGTCAGGTTAGAGATTCAGGTTGTGTGGCTCAGAGAATGCAGCAGTCAGTATGAAACACACAGCAGCATACTTGGAGGGTTTGACTCTCAGCACTTGCTAGGTGAGTTTTATTTCAAAAATTCCCTAAGCTGTCTACTCAACTGATTTTACTGAGCACTGCTTTCAGACAGAGGATTTAATTCAAGTATCTGTAGCAAAATTTGAACTTAGGTTTAAGCTGAAAATTTGCTGCCTGGAAAGGTGCATGTGTGTGTTTCTCTGGGAGACTAACACAGCTTTGCAGATATCCAGACAGAAAGAGCCTGTGCACTATTTTCATCCTCCAAAGCCTCACTCAGCTCTAAGTGGGTTTGAAAGCATTAGGCAAAGCTCAGTAGCGTAGGATGTGCATTTTATTGCTTCCCAGGGATCTGCTTTATGACAGATGGCCAAAGCAGTTTCAAAACATGTGAAATCAATGTGTTTCATTAGGAAAGCAATGATGATTGGCAGCAGTATTGAATTATTCCTCTTCCTTTCCTTCCAAACTTTCTCAGCGTTTTCTGTGTTGGGGTAGGCTTCATTGTTGTTTAGGCTTAGTTTGTTTGAATCATAGAATCACAGAATCATCATAGAGTCATATAAACACAATCATAGAATCAAAGAATCATAGAGTCATAGAATCATAGTCATAGAAACACAGAATCATAGAATAGAATCACAGAATCAGTCAGGACTGGAAGGGACCACAAGGACCATTCAGTCCCAACCCCCCTGCCATGCCCAGGGACACCCTACCCTAGAGCAGGCTGCCCACAGCCTCATCCAGCCTGGCCTTAAACACCTCCAGGCATGGGGCCTCAACCACCTCCCTGGGCAACCCCTGCCAGCCTCTCACCACTCTCATGCTCAACAACTTCCTCCTCACCTCCAGGCTCAATCTCCTCACCTCCAGCTTTGCTCCCTTCCCCCCAGTCCTGCCACTCCCTGACAGCCTCAAAAGTCCCTCCCCAGCTTTTTTGTAGCCCCCTTCAGATGCTGGAAGGCCACAAGAAGGTCACCTGGGAGCCTCCTCTTCTGCAGCCTGCACAGCCCCAACTCTTTCAGTCTGTGCTCACAGCAGAGCAGCTCCAGCCCTCTGAGCATCCTCCTGGCCCTGCTCTGGACACACTCCAGCATCTCCACATCCCTCTTGTCCCAGGGGCTCCAGCCCTGGATGCAGTACTCCAGGTGGGGTCTCAGCAGAGCGGAACAGAGGGAGAAAATCATCTCCCTGGCCCTGCTGCCCACACTGCTCCTGCTGCAGCCCAGGCTCTGGTTGCTGTCTGGGCTGCAAGTGCACACTGCTGGCTCATGCTGAGCTTCTTGTACAGCAGCATCCCCAAGTCCCTCTCCTCCATTTAATCTTGTGGGTGTTTGGGTTGCTTTTTTTTTGGTTGTTGGGTTTTGGGGTGGGTTTTTTGTTGTTTCTGTTTGTTTTTTCCCAGATGAACAGACTGTGCACTGGTTGTTACAACCTTGGAACAACAGAGCAGTCCTCTGTTAGTACCAGCCTGGGTGCCTATGTGCAATGCTGTTCCTCCCTGCTGAGCCTATCTGCCTACACTGTTAGGAGATTTACAGGTCTCCCTCCTGTCATTTCAGAGAGCTTTGGCCTTGTTTCCTTCTAGTGGGGTATGAGTAACTACTGTGAACTCGAGTGAGGGTTATTCATATCCTACAGCAGGAGGGTAGGGCTGTGCTGGCTGCTTACTGGGCTGTAGTCCCAGAGGTGGGCAGCTGCTCTGTGCCATGGCTAGCTGTGCCCACAGGAGATGTCTGCAGAACCAGGGCCAATGTGCCAGGAGAACCAAAAGCCACCCTGGCTGGCATGCATCTGTGCAAGTGGCAGACAGACAGATGTCTTGGAAAGCAGGAGGGAGCCAGGAGCGGTAGAAAGGAAGATACAGACTTAGCAAAATCAGCTTTTGGGTCGAAACAGACCCACAGCATTATCCAGGCACATCATATTCTGGGTGTCTGGGAAGCTGATTTGTCACAGAATGGTGGGTTTGAGCCATCCCTGTATGCCTACGTAGAAGGAATGCCAGCCCCAGCTGCTGCTTTAGGGGCTGGCTGTGTGCCGCTTAACTCCTGTCAATCAAAACCCATAAAAGGCAGGAGGAGGTGGGGAAGGGGAAGAAAAGGGTAGTGGGAGAAAGAGTAAACCCTGGAGGGAGAGAAGGGAAGATCTGTAGGAATATAAGATTTAAGGAGTGAATGTGAAGAGGCTACCATACCACCCAGAGCCCCTCCTGGTGCACTGAGCCCTGTGTTGGGCTTCATTTAGAATTCTGCCTGACGCCTACATGGACTCCAGCACAGTGTTTGTGCATTGCTTCTGCTGCTCCTGCTTTTGGTTTGCTGCAGGTTGTGTTCTTCAGCCGAGGGAAGGTGGTGGGGATGATTCTGAAGGGCTTTAAACAGGATCCTAAAGAGGTATTTTGTTTGAACTTCTCACCTGTAATCACTACCCCTAGTATCATTTGGAAGAGCTGCAGGTTTTCTGGATTGTTAGCAAGCTGGTGTGAGGTAAAGAGGGAGAGAAGAGGGAGAGGGGAGGAGAATAAAATAGTAAATAGCATATCTTTTAAATATTTTGAATGAGATGGCTGAATATGCCTTGAATCTGTGAACGTTTGACTAAAACGTGTAAGCAGTTGCAAAGACATGGCAGGAATGTCTTGGTGCAGAGCAGCAGAGATAACAGCGATGTGGAGATCCTTTCACCATCTGCGTGGTAGGTTCCCAGTTCCTCCTGACACAAGCACAGCAGCTGTGTGCCTGGAGCACAATGCCTTGTCACCAGACCAAGCTGACCAAAGCTACTCATCAACATTCCTCCAGCCTAGCTAAGCAAGCACAGGAAATGCTTTCTTTCCATCAGGAAAAGTAGGAAAACCTTTCCACAGCCTCTTCCCTTTCTCAGGTATTGCACAGATCTGTAGAGCAGTGTGTCAGAGGCTGAGATAAACACACATCTCAGAAAAAACAACTTGGTTTGGGCTAAATTTCTGAGCAATGCTAAGCAAGCATCCTGTTGTGTTCACTGTCCCAAAAAATCCCCTCCTGCATGAGCTCAGACCCCCAAGAGCACCCCAATGTGCAGCACCTGGACAAGAGACTAAGCGGGGAGCGCAGTGAGCTGTGCAAGCTGCCATGGGAGCAGCTGCCAGACTGCTCAGCTTGCAGGGACTGACAGAGCACCTTGCTGGACCACCACACCTGCAGCTGAGCTCCTGTCACCTACCACACACAGGAGGGGAAGGCTTCCTGTTGTGACAGGTGATGCTGATTCTGAGCCAGCCACAGCCTGGCAGCTCCTGCTTTATCGACGGCAGCGATCAATCGGCCAGACAAGGGGGGCTCAACCCTGGACACCCCCTACCACACTGAGCATGCCCAACAGCACTGGGCAGTGGGCCTGGCTCTGCAGCCTGCAGAAGAGAAGGCTTCCAGGAGACCTTGGAGTAGCCTTGCAGGATCTGAAGGGGGCTCCAGGAAGGCTGGGGAGGGACTATTGACAAGATCTGGGAATGGCAGGACAAGGGGAGTGGGTTTGANAGGTGTCCCTGCCTATGGCAGGGGGTTGGAACTGGCTGAGCTTTGAGGTCCCTTCCAACCCAAACCATTCTATGATTCTGTGATATTTATAGGGACAGGCCCTCCACATGTGGAGTGACAGTTAAGAGGTTTGGTGGACTATTCAGAGGGGGAAAACTGTGACTGTCATTAAAGGTATTGACATTAGTGTTGTATGCACCACATTTGTCTATGGTCATCTAGAAGTTTGTGGTGTTTTAAACTAATTGCCCTTCAGCTGGTGAGAGTGAGAGCTCTCAGAACATATTCGGCTCAGCCATGCCCCCTTTGACCACCAAGGGAGGCTTGCTTACTACTTTAATTTAGATGCACTACTTGAATTTAGATGCCCTACTTTAATTTAGATGCCTGTGGTTAGATGGCTAAAAGCCACCTAGAAAGAGTGTGGCTTTTAGGAGGCAAAGTGATTCTGACATGAATCCTAATGCATGATTTCTTCAGTAAGAATCTAGGAAAGGATGGAGGGACCTTCTCTGTGAAAGTTCAGCAAAAAACCTACAGCATGGTTTATGTTGTTAGTGCCTGCAGAGGTTTTTGAATTCAAGAAAGGCAAGCAAAAGGAAGGAGAGAAAGCAATAAACAAGAATGCTAAGGACAGATGTGCTGAAAAATCTCTCTGGATGCCTCCAGATTTACCTGCTGAGCAGTCCCAGAGCCTGCTCTGCCAGAGACATAAAGCAGGTTGCAGCTTCTCTCTGGCCTTTTCCATGGAAAACAGAGCATGGAAGCAGGAGGAGACTGCAAATCCCATCCTCATTCAAACAAAGGGCTGAGATGTCTGAACCATGTATTCAACCCCCTGGATGCCTTCCCAGGTCCACTAACAGATGGGCTTCAAAGCCCAAAACTATGAATTCTTGAAAGCAGTGAGAGGGGAAGAGATCTCTCCCAGGGAGAAACCAGGCAGTAATCAACAAGGGCTGTGTCAGCTGCTCAGTGTACACCACACTGACTTCTAGAATCACTTAGCAGAGCAGTTGGAGTGTTTCTCAGAAGCATTGGGTTGCATGGGTGTGCATTGCTCTGCTCAGCTCAACCTGTTGTGGAGGCAGAGCTGTGGGGAGGAGATTTTGTAAGAAAACCTTTTGAATTACAGGCACCTTGATTAGGAACTGCGAAAGGGTGGACATGAAGCATTAAAAAAAAAAAAAAAAACCAAAAACCCCAAACCTATCCAGACTTAACTTCTGCAAATGAAATTTAATTAAAAAGAATAAATTCAAACCAGTTGATTAAAACTGTTTGGGATACTTCTGGTGGTAGTACAATGCAGAATGGAAACAGCCTTCAGGAGTTTGAATACTACTATCTACATCTATATTTATCTCTATCTCTATCTCTATCTCTATCTCTATCTCTATCTCTATCTCTATCTCTATCTCTATCTCTATCTCTATCTATATATCTATACCTATATATCTATACCTATATCTCTATTTATCTCTATCTCTATCTTTCTATCTCTATCTCTATCTCTATCTCT
>VWYK01062426.1:17079-36335 GCA_013399775.1 Semnornis frantzii | reverse complement strand
TCTATGATTCTGTGATGCTATGGTTCTGTGATGCTATGGTTCTGTGAGTCTATGATTCTGTGATTCTATGATTCTGTGATGCTATGGTTCTGTGATGCTATGGTTCTGTGAGTCTATGATTCTGTGATGCTATGATTCTGTGATGGTATGGTTCTGTGATTCTATGGTTCTGTGAGTCTGTGATTGTAGGTGATAGTGTAGTTGAAATGAGCTGGCCCAGCATTCTGTCGAGTCAAGGCTATACAATGTAGGGGATTTCACTGCTTCCCTTGGGAGATGATTCCAACATCTCACTGTTCTCATGGTAAAACATCTTCTTGTGGATGTCTTCTGGAATCTCCCCAGCAGTAACTTGTCCCCATCACCTCTTGCCTCTTCCATGAGACTCATTTCCTGCAGCTTTTACCTGCAGCAAAACCAGGTAAACCCTGAGCACAAAATCTCACCCTTGGTGACTTGTCCCTGCTGCAGCTAACTTCCAGGAAAGGCAACCTCACAGCAAGCATATTGGCAGCTTTCAGACTCCTGTGCTCCTTTCAGCTGGACAGAAGATCTATAAATAAATTCCAGCATTTCTGTTTCAATAAGCTCTATTCATAATGACACTACCCTTAAATAGCAGGAGCTCACCAGAGCACTGTAATGAATTCTTTTCTGCGGGGTGTTTGCAAGCTGATGAAGTGCAATCACAGCAGCTTAGTTCAGAATTCTGCCATTATGGAATACATCCAAATAAATAAATAAACCCCCAAAACACAGTCATCCATGAAGGACTTCATCAAATGGCCAGGCTGTGAAAGGCAGGCAGCAGCCTTGTGCAAGTCACATTTGAAAGCTTCGTTTGACAGACTTTCCCAGAAGATTGGCAAAATGCTAAGCAGCAACTGTACATGGAATGAGAAAGGGAACAGAGTCAGCTGACCTGAGAAAGATCTGAACTCCTCGTTCTTCCCACAGCCAACTGTGTCACACCATTTCTTTTTCTTTTTCTTTTTTCTTTTTCAGAAACACCATGCCTGATAAAATCTCCCAGGCCCTGAATATTTACTACTCAGCCATTTATTGTCCTCTTTAATAAACAGGTCAAGGGAGGTATTTGTGAACATGGCATATTTTTTTCCAAAGCCATCAGGCAGCCAATATTTTTCAGTACAATAACCTACTTGTCTTGGCCATCTTTTTTCATTCTGAACAAGGGCATGAATGTTTCAAAACTGGAAAGACAAGAGACTTATTTATGCTTATTCCACTTTTTCTTGCCCTATTTCTCTAAATACTCTTCCATTCTGTTCCACCACTCTTACCTTTGCTAGCTGTTGTAGCTAGCCTGCCTTCTGCATGAATTATTATGGGTTTATTACAGAATCATAGAATCATAGAATGGTAAGGTTGGAAGGGACCTCAAGGATCATCCAGTTCCAATCCCCTGCCATAGGCAGGGACACCTCCCACTAGCACAGGTCACTCAAAGCCTCATCCAGCCTGGTGCTGAACACCTCCAGGGAGGGAGCAGCCACAACTTCCCTGGGCAACCTGTGCCAGTGTCTCACCACCCTCACTGTAAAGAACTTCCTCCTGACATCCACTTTCAATCTCCCCTCTGCCACTTCAAACCCATTGCCCCTTGTCCTGGCATTCCCAGACCTTGTCAATAGTCCCTCCCCAGCCTTCCTGTAGCCCCCTTCAGATCCTGGAAGGCTACTCTAAGCTCTCCTGGAAGCCTTCTCTTCTGCAGGCTGCGGAGCCCCAACTCTCTCAGTCTGTCCTCACAGCAGAGCTGCTGCAGCTCTCTCAGCATCTTCATGGCCTCCTCTGGAATTGCTCCAACACTTCCATGTCCTTCCTGTGCTGGGGGGCTCCAGACCCTCTACAGTAATAAACCAACTTGAATGAACAGTTCTCTTCTTGCAGTGTAATACAGTGCAAAGACATGGACACAGTCTCTCAGGTGATGTATTCAGTGCTGCCTACAGAGCAGGCAAGACACTCAGGTGTATTTGAACTCCTGCAATGTCAGCTCCAACCCTAGTTCTGTATTTCTAAACCCATCAGTCTGTTTCAAGCCTTGAGATTTCATTGACCTTATGAAGCAGGTTAGAAATGTTTCTGTCCTTTTGTCCCTTGTAGATGTCACTCGATGGGCCTGTCCTTCCTCTGTGACCTATGTCATACCTAGGTGATGATGTGCCCAAAGACTGTTCAGGGAAGAAGATCAGCCTGGCTGAACAGAGAACATTGGCTGCAACTCAGGTAAAGAAAGGAGAATTTATGGCCATTGGAAGAAGAGGCAGGCAGCTCAGGAGGCCTGCAATGATATTGTGAGGCTATGTAGGGAGAAAATTACAAAGGTCAAAGCCCAGATAGACATTAATCTGTCTTCTGCTATTGAAGGCAGTAAGAAATCTTTCTACAAATACCCTAGCAACAAAGGGAGGACTAAGGAGACTCTCCATCCTTTATTGGATAGTGACCAAAGATGAGGAAGAGGCTGAGGTACTCGATGCCTTCTTTGCCTCAGTCTTTAGTGGCAGAACTAGTTGTTTTCTGGATACTCAGCCCCCTGAGCTAGAAGACAGGGACAGAGGGCAGAATGAAATCCTCATAATCCAAGATGAGTTGGTTATATTGACTTGCCACACCAATTGTACCCACACAAGTCCAGATGGGATCCACACACAGGTAGTGAGGGAGCTGGCAGAAGTGCTCATCGAGCCACTCTCCAACCCTTACCAGTGGTCCTGGGTAACTGAGGAGGTCTTGTCTGACTGGCAATTGCCAAATATAATACCCATCCTCAAGAAGGGCTGGAAGGAGGACCCAGGGAACTACAGACATGCAGAGATGTGGTATTAAGGGACATGGTTTAGCACCAGACTTGGCTGAGATGAGAGTGGTTGGACTCAATGAACTTAAAGGCTTTTACCAACAGAAATGATTCTATGGCTCTATCATTGAGTTCAACCTTCTGCTAGAGCAGGATCACCCAGAGTAAATGACACAGAACACATCCAGGGAATGCCTCCAGAGATGGAGACTTCACAACTTCTCTGAGCAGTCTGTTCCAGGGATCACTGTCAGAGGCAAGATCCTGAGCAAGGCAGAGCTGCAATCTGACCCACTGAGCCTTACTTTCTAATTGCCTTTTGAAAAGGTCTGCATGAAAAGGAGATCTTAGCCCTGCACTACTGCTGGGCCAGCTCCTGTTGCTCAGTTCAGATGAGGCAAGTGCTTTTCCAGGCTCTCTGCCCTCAGTGCTCCAACTGAAGGATTTCTTTTCACAATGTTAACAAGAGGCTGGAGTGTAGACACAGCTGAGCAGAGTGCTCCCCCCACTTCCCCTCTGCCCTGCCTGTGTTTGACACAGCACACCTGTGGCTGTGGGGGAGATTTGGAAGACAAATAGCATGGGGTGAGGGGGATCCATTTTTCAGTAGCTTAGTACAAAGAGAGAGCAGGATGAATGGAAATGGAGTCAAATGTTGCCCTGGGGACACAGGAAGCTTATAGAGATGGTGATATAATGTTGATCCAGTGTGAGTAGTATTTTACACAACTATGTGTCTATGACTAAAACAAGTTAGTTTCTCATGAATTCATTTTTTTATGTGTAAAAATCTCCTTGGGGATGCCTGTGAAACAGCACACACTGTGCTATTTCATCCTGTTGTGACATCTGCACTTCTACAGCAGACTGTCACTGGGTTTTTCTGAACGTACCCCTGTTCCACGCAGATAAGAAAGAGAGGTTGGTCGCAACCAGTTGCTCAGCCTGTCAGCTTTTCAGTCAGTCATGCCACGCTGCAAGGCTGGCTGGTACATTACAGCAGAACATCAGCCCCATCGTGTCATGCTTGAGCCAAGTGTTGGAAGCATTGAGAGTCTGTCTGCAAGGCTTGGGACTCAGAAGGTGAAGAGGAGAGTCCATCGCTCCTTGAGGAGAGCACCACTCCTTACACTCCTGTTTGGAAAGAGGTTAGCTTCTGACAGGGGTACAGACACACACACACACGCGCGCACACACGCACACACACGCATGCACACAGGCGCACACACACGCACACACATGCATGCATGCGCACGCGCACACACACGCATGCACACACATGCACACACACATGCACACACACGCGCATGCACACACATGCACACACACATGCACACACACACGCATGCACACACATGCACACACACATGCACACACACACGCATGCACACACATGCACACACACATGCACACACACACACGCACACACATGCACACACACACACGCACACACACATGCATGCACACACATGCACACACACATGCACGCACACACACACACATGCGCACGCACACACACACACACATATGCACACACACTCCCCCCTTTGCCAGGACCAGCTCTCCAGGCTAGGAAGGAAAGTGCCTCAAGCTGTGGAATCCATATGGTCAGAGAGGCAGACTGCAGAGAAGGGGTGGCGTTCAGGAGGGTGCCCAGATGTCAGATGGTATTTCCTTTCTGTTCTAAAGGAATGAGTCACAGAATCACAGAACTTTAGAGGTTGGAAGGGACATCCAGAGACCATCCAGTCCAACCTCCCTGCCAAGGCGGCATCACCCAGGGTAGTTCACGCAGGAATGCATCCAGGCAGGCTTTGTAAGTCTCCAGAGAATGAAGAAACTTTGTTTGCATTGCTTGTCTCACAAAGCTGGGATTTGCATATCCAGGTGTAAATGATCTGCCAGAGCATGGAAGAGGAATGACACAGACGTACAGCCCGGGTGACTGTAGCTGATAATGAAATCATTTGACTTCAACCAAAGTTTTAAGGGAAGAAACATTCTACCAGTACAAATAGCAGCAGTGTAGATGGACCATATCTAACAGCTCTAACCACAGACAATTATTTTATGTATCCGTGCATGTCTGCCAGCTCTGCAATGGAAACGCTTTAGATACACATATTAGAAGCACAACTCACAGTTCCCCTTCAGCCACACACTGAAATAAACACTTATAAGAGTTCAGACCTGCAGAAGGTGATTCTGGGATGGACAAAGCACTTGGATTAACAATCTTTCTCTCTTCTTGAAAATGTAGCTCTTGAAATGAGCACACAGAGTATGCAAATTGTCAGCACAGTAGCACCGGGACAGGCAAACCGAACCCGAATACACTGCCTCATTTGTCCTGCTTCTGCCAAAGGGTTCACCCAGAGCTCTCCAAGAGGCCTTGGCCTTCCGCTGCATTGACAAACACCAGTTTTTACTACAGTCCTTGTGGTGTGGACAGAGTATCAGCTGAAGCTTTGGGGGTAGATTTGTCTCTTCTCTTTTGGAAATCTTGGGCACGTAATAAATTGAGCAGGCTTAGAAATGAAAAGAAAGTGTTGCAAGCATTCTCCGCGACACGTCAGTGGAAAGTTGCTGAGCTGGTTTTACTCTGCAAGAATTATTCTGGCTTTCCTGAGAGAATGAGAAAAGTGTTCTCTTGTTAGGGAGAGCTGTGACCGTTTCACAGCATACCTCTCAAAGCCCATCTAGTCCATGCAGCTCAGGTCACCTCCCACGCATGACGGCAGAACAGACAAGTATTCATTCTGCTCACGGCCGCTGAAAGCAGAGTCAATGGCAGAATTTTGTCAAGCTTCTCTTTGCTTAAGTGTGTACCAGATCAAAAAATAGTCCCAGACCTTGCTTTAAATGGATTTGTGTGCCAGCTTCTAACTTCCAGCAGTGATGTTAATGGCAAGGCAGATTAGGAAATTGAAAAAGCAGTAGGTGAGCAGGAGTTCATACAAAAAAAAAAAGAAAAGAAAATAAAGGATGGGAAAATATCCAAGCAAGCAGCATCAGCAAGAGAGTTTATAACTGAATTAAATGATGAAAAGAGTAATGGGTCAAGTGATGAAAACAACAATACAGCCTTTCAAGGCAACGAGGATTAGAGAAGCCATCTTCCAACTCCCAGAAAATCAGTCCTTCATCCTGCTAACACAAGAGCAATTGTAAATTCTGTTGATGAAGCTTGCATGCAACCAGATATTGGATTTCCCCTCAGATCTGCAATACATAGTTTAGCAACTATGCCACAAATGCACAGAGAATCTTCTGGATAATTTGATGTCCATAGGATGTTTACAGATAAGATTGTCCAAAAGACTTTTCATTATGCTTGACCTTTGGGAGACATTATGATACAGGCTGTCAAATTTAGCACGTGGGCCAATAATGGCTGCATAGACACCACAGAAGCAAAGCTACCCTTGGTTTCTCTGTAGCCCTTCCTTCCCTGCCTCCTATCCTGTTTTCCTACCCCTGAGCAGAAGGGTCCAGTCCCTGAATGTCCCATTCAGAATTTTAGGCACATATTTTCTTTTGGTATTTAAAATGTTTTTCCTTTTTCTTAGTTGCTTTACCCTTGTTGTCTGATTTGCTTTATACAGCCAAATTCCTTCCCATCATGACAGCCTGGAGAAAGTGTAGGAGAAGAAAGTGTGTGGGCTTTTAGTAAGTGTGCAACAGCACTGCACCACCTGGGGTATTAAACTGGCTGTAGGTGTGGTAGCCCTCTTCTGATATCCTTCCTTATTGAAAAGCTGTCAGCAGTTCAGAGATACACTGAGGTTTTATGATATGATATAATATTGGTCATAATAAGCGTTCTCTTGCTGCAATTTATGGTTAAAAGAATAACTCAGAAGCCTAGATAATAAACCTTTAGTCACTTTGCCTCTCAGCAAGATGCCGCTGGCTGTGCAGATCACTGACCTATCTGCATTGCTGCCTTTCCCTCACACCCCTTGGTTTTCTCAGGAGCTCAAAATCACTCACAAAACAAAAGCAGTTAGCAGCAGTTCATATATGAGGTAATAATTTTACCATGGAATGATAATTCTGAGCTTGGAAACTGATCTATTTTTAGAAGAAAACACAGGCTAGATCCTATCAGGAAGGCTGGGGAGGGACTATTTACAAGGTCTTGTAATGACAGGACAAGGGGCAATGGGTTTGAACTGGTAGAGGGGAGATTTAGACTGACGATTAGGAAGAAGTTCTTTACAGTGAGGGTGGTGAGACACTGGCACAGGTTGCCCAAGGAGGTTGTGGCTGCTCCCTCCCTAGAGGTGTTCAAGGCCAGGTTGGATGAGGCCTTGAGTGACCTGTGCTAGTGGGAGGTATCCCTGCCTATGGCAGGGGGTTGGAGCTGGATAATCCTTGAGGTCCCTCCCAACCTTACCATTCTATGATTCTATGATTCTGCGATTCTATCCTGTTAGATTGTTTGATCCTGCTTTAGCAGGGGGGTTGGACTAGACGATCTTCAGAGGTCCTTTTCATCCACCCCACCTTTATGATTCTGTGGTTCTGCATCAGGCTGCACCAAAAGAGATATAAAGAGAAAATGAGAAAACTTTTTGTAGATTAGAAAGGTAAGAAATCTAGAAGTGAATTAAGGAAACCTATAGACCATTGAATAAAGCAAATCCTCCTCCAGTAGAAAGTGAACTGATTTAATTTGCAACAGCCAGGGGAGCTGTCACTTTTTGCCTTCTAAGTCTGCATGGTAACCCTGGACTAAAAGCTTGCTTAAATGGATTCTCAGTGTTATTACAGAGATACAATAAAGGATCTGTCTGTGTGATTATATCTCTTAAAGCTGCCCCTCTATAAGTATTGTGGGTCTCTGTGGCAGCCCTTGGTCAGTGATTATTTCATTGGTGATCAAAAGACTTGGAACAACTATTGTCTTACCATCTGATCTAACTGTATTAACCAGTTGTACAGATAAAACAACAATATCAGCAGTGGTAGTTCAATCTATAGAACTGGTTTAGGTGTAGAGATAGTGCAGTCTGATCACGTAGTGCAAGATGCTGCAATGTGTTCTTTGAGCGTTATATAAAGTTGAATTGTTAAAATCTTTCACATTTTTTTCCTCTATCTGCACTGCAGTGGTTGATACAGAAAGCTGCTAAGACAGAAGAACAAGACATTCCTACATGAAAAAAAAAATATCAACAAGTAGCACAGGACTGTGTCTGAGGCATGAAAGAGTGACAAATACTGAACAGATAAAGTGAGGTTCTTTATCTCTTGCTTGGTGCTTCAGGAGTTTGAATATGCTAAGAGACTGAAGAGCTCAAGTGCTGTAGCAGGAGTGGTCTGGAGAGCAAGAAACATTGTCTAAGTGCCACGGCTGTCAGGCTGTCACATTCCTACCTGGGCTGGCTCTCAGACAGAAGAGTGCCCAGAGGTCTGCAAGTGTCTCCAACGCTGTGCATGCCACCCACAAACTCACAACATGGGAACACTCCAAGCTTTGGGATCTTTTTAAAAATAACATTTCAGTCATTAGAGTTAATATTCAAGGTTGGGGGTGGCTTGGTGGTAGTGGTGGGATTGTGAGCTCTAGGCAAGAGGTCGATCATAGAACGGTTTGGGTTGGAAGGGACCTCAAAGCTCATCCAGTTCCAACCCCCTGCCATAGGCAGGGACACCTCCCACTAGAATAGGTCACTCAAGGCCTCATCCAACCTGGCCTTGAACACCACCAGGGAGGGAGCAGCCACAACCTCCCTGGGCAACCTGCGCCAGTGTCTCACCACCCTCACTGTAAACAACTTCTTCCTAATCTTCAGTCTAAATCTCCATTCCTCAAACTTTAATCTATTCCCTCATCCTGACACAACGAACACAAAGGTGTCTTCCAACACCAACAGTTCTATGATTCTATTCTATGTGGCTTCTTTCGCCTGTAATTGTAAAACAGCTGGGAATATCTCACTTGAGGAGTGTGGGGTCTGTGTGTCTGGTTTTCCTCTAAATTCTTGATTGAATTTCCTGATGCTTAATGCTAAACAGTAGGCAAGGTGGGAGTCAGGAACTTCTGCAGCGTGAGAAGAAGAAAGAACTTTTCTCACAGTGAGAGTTCCACAGCTGTCTGAGGTTCTTGGCCACAACACCCTCAAGCAGTGCTACAGGCTGGGGACAGAGTGGCTGGAGAGCAACCAGGCAGAAAAGGACCTGGGGGTCCTGGTAGAGCGTAGCTGAAGATGAGCCAGAAGTGTGCCCAGGTGGGCAGGAAGGCCAAAGGTATCCTGGCCTGGATCAGCAGTAGCAGGAGCAGGGCAGGCCTTCTGCTCCTTTACTCAGCACTGCTCAGGCCACACCTTGAGTGTTGTGTCCAGTTCTGGGCCACTCAATTCCAGAGAGATGTTGAGGTGTTGGAAGGTGCCCAGAGAAGGGCGGCAAGGCTGGGGAGGGGCCTGGAGCACAGCCCTGTGAGGAGAGGCTGAGGGAGCTGGGGGTGTGCAGCCTGCAGGAGAGGAGGCTCAGGGCAGAGCTCATTGCTGTCTAAAACTACCTGAGAGGAGGTTGTAGCCAGGTGGGGTTGGGCTCTGCTCCCAGGCACCCAGGGACAGAAGGAGGGGACACAGCCTCAAGCTGTGCCAGGACAGGTTTAAGCTGGACATTAGGACAAGTTCTTCAGAGCAAGAGAGATTGGCATTGGACTGGGCTGTCTGGGGAGGTGGTGGAGGTGTTTAAAAGGAGGCTGCATGAGGCACTTGGCCTCATGGCACTAGGCCAGTGTTTAGTTAATTAGAAGGTGTTAGGTAATAGATTGGACTCGATCCTAGAGGTCTCTTCCAACCTGGTTAATTCTGTGATAATGAGCAAGTTCCTTGCTGTGGCCAAATTGGTGCAACTCCTCTCAAGGCAGTGAAAATCTGGCTTCAGGGAATTGTTTAGCAAGTGGTTCTTGTTTTGCGTATTTTCTCTTTTCAGGCCACTTCTCACTATTGGTCAGTCAAAAACTTCCAGCAAGTCCAGAACACTCTGTTACAGTGCCGATACAAATATCCTTGTCCCAGCTAATGCAATACTGAATGCAAAAGAACTTGACAGTCTTATGGTATGCTTTCAAGACTGAAAGGAACTCATTTTTATTAAGAAACATGCCAGGGGTCTGGAAACTCTCATCATATGAGACTTCAAAATACGTTGTACTACAAAGATCTTGACTTTTCAGAGCTTGGAACATTTGGGAGACTGGCCTGGTGCTTGTCTGGTTTTAGGGTTTGGGATGGATTGCCTTTTGGGTTTTGGTTGGGTTTTTCCCTTCTCATTTCTCATGCTACTTCCAGTTCCTTTTTTTCTTTTTTCTTCTCTTTGATTCAAACCTTCCTGTTTTTCTAGGGCTCCCAGTTGTATTCTGTGCTCCAGGTTGAAGTCAGGATGTAGTTGTGGAGACAAGCCTGCTCTCTTACATGCTGCTGCAAAAAAATGGTCAGCTTTCTATCATTCACTCATCCCCTTGCTTTTCTGTCTCTGTACAATTCACTGCATTGGCAGGTATAAAATTTATACCTTCCTCCCTGTAATACAAGTGCAAATGCTTCACTTTACTGACATAAATTGTATGCAAAGGATGCACTTAAAGTTAATCAGGTCTACAGGCCTGCTCTTGCAGCCTTGATTTGTACCTTATACAAGAAGGAAAATAATAAATGGGGGGAAAAAAAAGGTTTAAGAGAGTGTGAAAATTAAAATGGGTGGGTAAGGAGGAGGGAAATCTTTTCCTTGGAAACTTAATTAACAGTAGATGAATCCACAAAAATTCTCTGTAATGAAATAATCTGTGTTTTATCTCTCACAGTGTTAACTATGATTTAGTGAAGAAAAAAAAAATGAAATATAACTTAGTATATAACCAACCCTTCTGGACATGGAATTAAAGAATAGAAAAGCAAATTAAAAAAGCCCAAAACAAGAGGAAAGTTTATCAAAGAAGAAGCACTGTGCACTGAAATGGGGGGTAGGGGGCCAGCAGAAACCCAGCTGGGGCAAAGAGGAAACTCTAAATCCAGTGAGCTGCTTTGTACTGGTGACCTCAGTGCTGGTAATGTTGCTAACACAGGGTTTCTAAAACCAGGGTGGCACAAAAGCAGTGTGGGAAGGAGGGAGAGGGACCTGCAACATGGGGTGATTTGGGTCTTAAGGAAGGATAGCTGAGAAGTTAATTGTAGCCACACTTCGTTGTGTGCATGCAGGTAACCAGATCCTGCCACATCTCTGGATGAGGCTCACTCTGTAGCTTCCTGAGAAGCTTGGCACAGGAGCTGCTATTGTGCCTGGACTCAGAGCAGACACCAACATGACAGGGGCAGCCAGCAGCATTTGCTTGCCTTTGTCACTCAGCTCAGAGCTGCGACTGGAGTTCTCCCAAACTCCGGACTGCTTTCCCTAGCAGTAACCAGGGTCAGCACATGGCAGATCTGCCAGCAGAGTCAGAGAATCACAGAATGGGTTATGTTGGAAGGGACCTCAAAGCTCATCCAACCCCCTGCCATAGGCAGGGACTCTTCCCACTAGAACACGTTGCTCAAGGCCTCATCCAACCTGGTGCTGAACACCTCCCTGGGCAGCCTGTGCCACTGTCTCACCACCCTCACTAGAAAGAATTTCCTCCTAACATCCAGTTTCAGTCTCCCCTCTGACAGTTTAAACCCATTCCTCCTCATCCTGTCATTCCCAGACCTTGTCAATAGTCCCTCCCCAGCCTTCCTGGAGCCCCCTTCAGATCCTGGAAGGCCACTGCAAGGTCTCCTTGAGGCCTTCTCATCTCCGGGCTGCACAGCCCCAACTCTCTCAGCCTGTCCTCATAGGAGAGCTGCTGCAGCCCTCTCAGCGTCTTTGTGACCTCCTCTGGACCCACTCCAACACTTCCATGTCCTTCTTGTGTTGGGGGCTTCAGAACTGCACACAGGACTCCAGGTGGGGTGAGAGCAGAGCAAAGGGGCAGAATCCCCTCCCTTGCCCTGCTGCCCACACTGCTCTTGCTGCAGACCAGCACTCAGTTGCTGTCTGGGCTGTGCATGCATTCTGCTGGCTCACATTGAGCTTTCCACTAACCAAGACCCCAGGTCCTTTTCCTCAGCAGAGTAGCCACATAACTTTCAATACATGTTTCTTCTTCTAAGTCTTATTTGGAACCTCCAATTCAGGTACTTTAAGGAAAAGCAGCCACTGCATTCCCCTGCTAAGGTAAATGTACTGGTATTAGAGTTCACTGTCTTGATCAGTTCACCCTAATTAGCACCACTCCATAAGAAAAAGGATCTTGCAACACAGAAACATAGAATCATAGAATTACAGAATCACAGAACTACCTGCTCGGAAAAGGCCTACAGATTGAGTCCAGCCATAATCCAACATCTCCCTGTACACTTTATTAGACTATGTCCCTAAGCTCCTCATCCAAATGTCTTTCAAACACCTCCAGGGGTGATCTGCCTGAGAATCATCACAGAGGGACTACTCTTACCATTAACATTTGCCTCACAGTATCATCTGGATTTCTTTTTTTTTTATTTTTATTTAACTCAACTGAATCCCCAATTAATTAAAAAACCCCTTTGGCATCAGTTTCCCAGATATTTCAGCAGAGCAGAGGGGAAACTCTTCCTCATTTTACGTGGTATGCTGTTAAAACATCAATTAGAGGAGAGTCTTTTAATGAATAACCATCTTGGCAACAGGAATGAAATGAGAGCTAATTACAGGTATTCTGCGCTATATTTCTCTCTGAAATAATGCTCTCAAGTATGTACTGCAAATTGAGCAGCTAATGGACAGCTAATGGTGTTCACACCACACCATTCAGGTCAGTGGTCAAGATTTAACATAAACATGTTCTAGTTTTTCCCACTATACCTCAGAAGTAAGAGACTCCAGCAGTGGAGAAGGTGTTCAGAAATGCCAGGAGCACCTGCACCAGAGCCTGGTTGCTCAGTTGCCAGTCAGAAAGCCACTCCCAAGGCAGACAGAAGATCAGTTAGTACATCATGTCTTGCAGCAGCCTTCACTTGAAAGACTTCTTTCAGAGGACTCTGAAAAAAGTTGACCTAAAGTCAACTTTTATTTGCAATGAAGTCATATCCTTTGTGTTTTACCAAATAACAAGTAGTTGCAGTCAGTCTTTAATGTTCTTGCTGTCCTACCTGCTACACACTGGCTCATTCACAACCAGCACTCACATAATGCTTTTTGCCATCTCCAGCTAGCTAAGGCACTCTCTCTCATTCTGGTAGGATATTAGATGAGTGCAGCTGTAGCCATCTTTGACACTTGGTAACAGGGCCAGGAACACAAGACAGAAAAGGACATCCTAAGTAAAGTTTGTCCCAATGCTCTTCTTGGCACCATGTCATACAAACTCTTCCATAAATTTGTCAAGTTCCATCTCACAACAGCTCACCTGGGCACGAAGCCAGTCAGCCCTTTGGGATGCCAGCTAAGTGCTGGCTGCTAGAGCATAGCCAGAAACACATCATGTCTGTCCAGTGCTGCTGGTCCCAGCTTCCCACCAGCACACATATCAATCTGCTTATGCATGACAGTCATTTTTCCTGCCAACAGATCCAGCAGCATGGCAAGTCTGCACAAGTCCGTCTGTGGTGCTGGTGGTCATCCTGCTGCTCCTGAAAAGAAGCCACATGAATGAAAGGAAGTCCTATCTCACAGCCTGAGCCAAGGTCCTTGTCTCTCTAGGCTCACATGGTTTTGCAAACACTCATATCTCCCACGGCTTTCCTTCTATTCTCACCACACCTTGGAAGTGAGGCAACCTCCTCCTGGAGCACCTCACATCGAATTAAGGTTATAAGAGTTTAAAAGAGAGCAAGTAGGGCTCAGACCCTGGGTTTGATTTTGATTTAGTGTCCACTGTGATCTCATCCAAAGAGCAAAAAGTAACTGCCTCTGATACATGCTCCCAATGCTATTTCATACATATCAAAAGTCCTGTGTTGATCTGAACCTACACCAAGTCAAACACATTCCACTACTGAAGCAGTGTCAGACCCTGGAGCAAAAAATCCCAGGGTATGATAAGGAAACTTTCTACTGGCTTCAGCCTCTGTTGGCCTGAGCCTTTATTTGGCAATTTTCCTGAATGATGAAAAAGGAAAATACAGCATGCCTGTTCTCCTGGGAGACAGAAAGCATCTTGTCTGCCTCTCGCTCAAGCTTTCAAATAATAACTCTCCTTTTATAACTGTTTCTGGCAATAATTATGGATAGAAAGCCAGATATGTTTGGTGTAAATTAACATCACTTTGTGAAGTCACTGGAGCTGTGCCAGTATATACCAGTCACAGGCATGGCACATAATGTGATGTCCCTGGAGCTGTGCCAATATATACCAGCTAAAGGCATGGGGTATTGTTCTGTGCAGCAGCATCTTTGTGCTGGGCTCCTTCGTTAATAGCTGCTATGTAGTCTAAAAGCAGAAGGCAGAGTCCTGTGTTCCAAGGTCTGTGGAGCAGGACCTGCTTTCTCCTTATGACTATTTCACAGGGTCCTTGACAAAGAGACACCATCTGATTCAGGTTTCTGGGCCCCTTCTCACTATAAATAATAAATAATAACTTTACTCAACCCATGCAGTGTTTCTGCATGTCAGAGGTGCTTTGGCCCAAGTGACCTGGATGTTAGGAACAAGTCCTTCACAGAAAGAGTGGTTGGCATTGGAAAGGGCTGCCCAGGGAGGTGGTGGAGTCACCGTCTCTGGAAGTGTTTAAAAAGAGACTGGATGTGGCACCTGGTGCCACGGTTTACTTGATTAGATAATGTTGGGTGGTAGGTTGGACTTGATGATCTCAAAGGTCTTTTCCAACCTGATTGATTCTGTGGTTCTGTGATCTGGCACCCTTCTAAGCTCTGAAAGATGAAGTGATTTCAGGCTGCTCCCTTCAGCTCCTCACACATAGCCAGTGATAGACAGGAGGCTCTGATTCTTCTACTGCAACTCCTGCCTGTGTCTGAGGTACATTAGAAGATAAGTGCTCAGGCACAGAGGATAATTATATTTATTGAGTGATTAACACCTTTAATATCAAAGGCAACGAAGCTACTGAAGGGTCTGGAGAACAAGGCTTACAAAGAGAAGCTGAGGGAATTTGGATCATTTGTCTGGACAAGAGGAGGCTGAGGGGAGACCTCATTGCTTTCTACAACTACCTGAAAGGAGGTTGGAGTGAGGTGGGGGTTGGTCTCGTCTCCCTAGTGTCAAGTGATGGAACTAGAACAAATGGCCTCAATTTGCAAGAGGGGAGGTTGAGGTTGGAGATTAGGAAAAAATTCTTTCCTGCAGGAGTGGTTGGGGATTGGAACAGGCTGCCCAGGGAGGTGGTGGAGTCATCATCCCTGGAGGTGTTCAAGCAATGTGTGGCCATGGCACTCTGGGATGTGGCTTAGTGGCCTTGGTGGTGTTGGGCTGATTGCTGCACTTGATGATCTTGGAGGGCCTTTCCAAATGAAATAATTCTCTGATTCTGAGATCATTGCAGATGCAAATGTTTAATGAATATCACTGTGTATGCATCTCTAGATGATTGAAGTAACTTCTTTTTCTCCTTGCTTGAAAGTAAAGCACCAAATTCTAAACTCCAGAAGATATTATCACTGAGATCTGAAGGTGGCCTACAGGAAGGTTGGGGAGGGACTATTGACAAGGTCTTGTAATGACAAGACAAGGGGCAATGGGTTTGAACTGGTAGAGGGGAGATTGAAAGTGGATGTTAGGAGGAAGTTGTGTACAGTGAGGGTGGTGAGACACTGGCACAGGTTGCCGAGGGAGGCTGTGGCTGCTCCCTCCCTGGAGGGGTTCAAGGCCAGATTGGAGGAGGCCTTGAGTGACCTGTGCTAGTGGGAGGTGTCCCTGCCTATGGCAGGGGGGTGGAACTGGATGATATTTGAGGTCACTTCCAACCTTACCATGCTATGATTGTATGATTCTATATTTACATTCTGCAGCCAGTGCATTCTGCCCTGTTTAATACTGACCATGATCTTTGCTTCAGAGTATTTACAGCTTCATATTGACACAGGTAGCATTTTTTTTTCATTTGCCTAATTTATTCTGGAGTCAGCTACATAGCTAAAGCCTGTAACTGCCACCCCCATACTAATACTTGAGCTAGACCACCTAAAAGCACTTCTGTTACACAAACACAAAGGAGGACAATTGCTAAGGATCAGTATTTCCCAGTAGACAAAGTCACCTTTGTTCAGCTGATACGTGCTTGGGTTTTGTGGTTTGGGATTTTTTTCTCTCTGCAAGAGAGGTAGCAGAAGTGCAGCCTTCCCATTTCGTGTTGGAGCCTGGGATCCTAAGACTGTTGAGTGTGATTTCTTGGCTTATCTAAAGCTCTCAGTGATGGTCGCTCGGGAGGCAATGCCACAGACGTTCTCAGACAGGAAAAAGTGGCCCCAGAGGAAAAGATTGAGCAGGTCTCTGCTTAAATGGATCTGACAGCTTTGCTTACAGAAAGATGTTTGTCCCTGTGTATGAATGTGTCCTTTTCCCCCTCCTATGATTCCCAGGACCAGCCTTACTTTTTACTGTGTGTCTGACCGTCTGGGTAGGCAGCCTGAGGTCAAGGTCCCGCAGGCGGTGGGGAAGGGTGAGAAACAAATCCACCAAGCACGCTATTGGCAAAGGGCTGGAGTCCTGTCCATAACATTTCCATTAGCCTATTTAAAGTTTAATACTCCAGTGGTGGGAGTCTCTCCATTTATTCCACTGGAAGCAGGGTCAGTGACTGCCCTAACCTGCACACGCATGTGTATTTTCACATGAACTCTCCTCCTGCTGGAAGACCAAAAATGTCAAAAACATTTCAGTGCTATTTCAGCTATGAAATGGAAATCAATTGGCAATAAACTGCTTGTACAAAGCCACACATTTGTTTTTTTTCAAGTTGTATTCAATCTACATTCTTTTACCTGCCAGACGTGATAGGGGTTGTATTATTTTCAACAGCAGAATATTCCTTGCTCTCCATTTTCTTCTTTTCTTTTTTTCCACCATCAATATTTGCATTTCGATCATGTCTAGCAGATGTAGTTTAATTTTAGAGAGGATATATGATATCCTACTTCAAGATTTTCTTAATCAGTCAGATTTGTCCTGACTTTCAACTCCAGAGAAGAAAACAGTCTATTTTATCTACTCTGTGTGAGGTTTGCTGCCAACCAAAAGTGGTTGCCAGTATCTTCCTTATTAAAGTCAATTTGCTGCTGATAATAGCTGCTTCCTGCATAAGATGAAGCTTCCACATATAGTTAATAAGTCAAAAGAAGTCAAATAAATAGTAGGTCTCTGGAAACATGAAATAAATGAATATGTTTCTGAGACTTGAGTATCTCCATGCATTGAGTTAAATGTGTGCAGGAGCTTATGTTTATTCCTGATAAAATCTAAAACATCCTGGGTCTAATGGAGCTTCCCCAAATAGACTCACAAAATAATTTTGGTTGGAAAAGCCCTTTAAGATCCTCAAGTTCAACCATTCTCTAACTCTACCAAGTCTGGTGCTGAACCATGTCCCTCAGCACCACATCTCTGAGTTGTTTCCATCTTCCAAGATGTTGAACAAAATGTAATTTTCCAAGCTGGAACTGAACAGTGTTCCCTGTCCTTTCCCAGCCTGATGGGAGACCATCTTGTGCTTCTGATATTTCCCAGGGACACCCTTTGTTCACAGAATCACAGAAGGCCAGGCACTGGGAGGGATTTTGAAAGATCATCCAGTCCAACTCTCATGCCAGAGCATCTTCCCTTTCCTATTGTCCAGATCCTAGCAGGACATCAATATAAACAAGCCCTTGGGGAAATGATAAGGGTCAGGGAGCTAAGCAGGAGGAAAGGGATGATCTCCCAGTGCTGGTGGAAGATGGAGGTAGCACATGAGGGCCTTGGAGGTCTGGGATTCCTATGAGGTCCTACAATAGGGAAGAAGGAGCAAGTCAGCCACTGCACACATTGGAGTGTGTTTAGTTAATAAGCAGCAGCTTTGTCTTTGTTCTCTCTGCTTTGGTGTAGGGGAGCCAGCCACTTTCAACCACTAGACAGATATGGAAATCAGCCTTCTGTTGTGATCAGAATAAGTGAACTCTAATTGCTCTTGAAACCACAAAGATTTTTATAAAATCACAGACTCATGGAATTGGTTTGGTTGGAAAAGACCTTTAAGATCATCAAGTCCAAGCATTCTCCAAGTCCAAAGCATTCTCCAAGTCCAAGCATTCTCCAAGTCCAAGCATTCTCCAACTCCAAGGCTGGTGCTAAATCAAGTCCCTCAGCATAACATCTCTGCCTCTTTGAGACATCTGCAGGGATGAGGATCTAACTACCTCCCTGGGCAGCCTGTGCCAGTGTTTAGGTTACTAACTGCAGCTCCTTTAGTCAGTGTTTTTGCTGACATTTTTGCTATCGACTTTAATACAACACATCTATGTCATATATAACTTCATCATTTCTAAATGCTTATCTAAGGGGCACTGCTCATACTGTGGCTGTAAATTAGAGCAATATGGTTAGTGTAAAATTATTGCTATTGACTTCAACCTGCAGGTTTTGAAATTACACTGGGCTGCTCAGAGATGAAAGGAACTTTTCAAAATGACAAAACAAAGCAAAAAGTGATTTCTGCGTCTTTTCTTCCCTTTCACACCATCTTGGATTTCTGAAATAAGTGCCTGCAGGGCTGGATCCAAACCTCTTTGAAGCTGAAGAGAAGCATGCTGTGAAGCTTTGGTCTGAGAGCCCTCTACCCCAGGTCTAGAAGCCCACCACAGCTGCCCACCGTGGGATGGCTACACTGGGTGGTTGCAAGAAGTTGCTCAACGCAGTGTGATTTGGATCCTGATAGCTCTGTGCCTTTGATGTTAAGTTTCTTTCATGAGGGCAAAGGAAGGTGTCTTGTACTTGACTTCAGTGAATGTAGAGGAGCATTTTGGAATGATTGCCAGTGGAGACATGAGGTCTAACAAAGCCACAGCATTACAGGTCACTGTGGTGGAAGGCCCAAATTATGTGCCTGGAGCACATATCCTGGGTATCCACCTCCTCTCTCCCCTTCTTCTCGGGGGGAGAGGCGGGAAAGCAGACAGAAGCCTTGGCGCCTAACGATCTGCAGAGGTCACGGTGCTGGACTCGTGCGTCTCCCCTTTTTTGTGGGGTGGCTTCAGATTGGTTCAGGGAGTGTTTCTTGTCTGTTGCTACTGGTCAAAAAACAATTGGTCAAAATGCTTAAAAACCCCCAGCCAAGTCTTTTGGGGGTGGCCGTGTTCATTTTTTGGGCTGCTACCTGTCTGCGCTGCGTGGCAGGGGACTTGTCTTTACTCACACAAACAGCAGACCTGATTGCCGCACCAAGCCAAGGGACTGAAGGGCTTGCCCCGCGCTGGGGTGTAGCTGTCTGCC
>VWYK01062426.1:0-16802 GCA_013399775.1 Semnornis frantzii | reverse complement strand
AATCATATCAGTTAATTTGATTGAATATATCTACATTCTGCAAAGACAGTTTAACCAACCGCATAGTAGAATCTGTCTGTTAATTGTAAATAAGTTTGGGGGAATTTTCTTTGTTTTAATAAAGTTTGGCTAATATTTTCATATCAGCCTCATTACCATTCATTTATAACCCAGATTCAAATCCCCCCAAGACAGTCACACAATCACAGAATTAACCAGGCTGGAAAAGACCTCTACGATCATTGAATCCAACCTATCACCTAACCCTTCTAATTAACTAAGCCCTGGCACTAAGTGCCTCATGCAGCCTCCTCGTGAACACCTCTAGGGATGGTGACTCCACCACCTCCATGAGAGACTTGAAGGAAAGCTTGAAGTCCACAGCCAAAAAAACTAGAAGCATATTCCTTGATGCAGACAGAAGCAATGATTTGCCTGCAGCTTTTCACTGGGAAGGACCACAAACTCATGACCATGGACAGATCTATTTGGCTATTAATGGCCACACCCTACCTAATAATGGCAGAGTGTTAATTGTGTTGAGCCATATCCTAAGATCCTCGTTCATTTTGAACTCTGGCAAACTGTCAGGAAGCTGATCAAAGGTAGCAACTGAAGGACTTGGCCTGCTGCAGCTTATAAACACACATCCACCATTGAATTCTCAGAGTAGATTTGGCCAGATGGGTTTGAGAGCTGCAAATTACAGTCTTGCTGGTTTGCTCTCCTTAATGAAAATCTCATTGAAATACCCAGAGATACAAATTACTTGCAAAAGGCACTCTGGTCAAGGCTCTGAGTGTCCTCCTGACTCATTTTCCACATCTAAAAATTCTTTCTCCTTGATCCAACCAAGTGTTCAGCAAACAATTCTGCACACAGCTGACTTTGGCAATTACTGCCAGGAGTGCAGCTAAACCAAGCATGATCATGGCATAGTGTGATGTGCTTGTCTTGGATAGCAGTACAAGTCCTCAGCTACCACTGTTTCCCCCCGCAACTTCCAGCATTTTCACTGCTGGTTGCCTGTCTTCCAGCCCCTGTTCATGCTCCTTGACTGGAGAAGACAATTTCAGATGGATTTGTGCAGCTGGTTACACTCATAGGGACTCTCCAAAGAGTTCATGGGTCAAGGTGGACTCTGAATTTGTTTAATAAAGTTTGGCTAATATTTTCATATCAGCCTCATTACCATTCATTTATAACCCAGATTCAAATCCCCCCAAGACAGTCACACAATCACAGAATTAACCAGGCTGGAAAAGACCTCTACGATCATTGAATCCAACCTATCACCTAACCCTTCTAATTAACTAAGCCCTGGCACTAAGTGCCTCATGCAGCCTCCTCTAAGAGGACAGACAGACCCCATAGTCCTTTGGCTACAGATTACCTTGCAGCTGAGCTGAGTATGGTTTGTCAATAAACATTGACCTGCTTACTTGTTTTCCATGCCATTTCTTCTAGCAGAATATCTGCAGGTAGTTTGTCATTGTCTCAAGTTTATTCCTGGTGAAGTTAAACATGCAGGAGGTCTCCAACATTTCTAAGGTGTTGTGTACAAGGCCAGTCATCTCCCTGTGCAAAGGTGAGCTTAGTCTCTGAAAATAGGAACAAAGCAGCTACCTTCAGCTGCCTTCCCTTCTCCTTGGTCTGACCCTTTAGGCTACTGGGAACCTGAGAGATGTTGGGGGATTCTAAACCACCCCTGACCATGACACTTATCCAGTTTCCCTCCTTATAGAATCATAGAGTTGTTTCAGGTGGAAAAGATCTCTAAGACCGTCAAGTCCAACTGTCAATCTAAGACTGCCATGGCCATTAAACCATGTCCCAAAGTACCACATTTCTTGAACACTTCCAGGGACTCTACCACCTCCCTGGACACTCTGTTCCAATGCCTGACCACTCCTTCAGGAAAGAAATGTTTCTTTTCCTTTCTTTTCTCTTTCCAGCTTAAACCTCCTCTGGCACAATTTCAGGCCATTTCCTCTTGTTCTACCACCTGATGCTAGAGAGAAAAGACCAACCCTCACCTGGCTCCAACATCCTTTCAGGTAGCTGTAGAGAACAATGAGGTCTCCCCTGAGCCTCCTCTTCTCCAGACTAAACAACCCCAGTTCACTCAGCTGCTCCTCACCTGACCTGTTCTCCAGACCCTTCACCAGCTCACAAATACCCCTTGAAGTTTCTAAACAGCCTCCCATCAACTTCAGAGGGAGCTGGACTGGGCCCTTGGGTACATCTCCAAGTCTATTCCCAGCAAGGCCATGTTTCTGGCCTCTCTTGATTTGGAACATTTCCAAACTTAAGGGCTCCAGCTAGGGCATACAAAGTGCCAAGAAGCCAACTCGAATAATTTTCTTTGGAAGGGTTACTTATATTAAATTGGATACCCTGCTTCAAGGGATTCAATGGCAGAGGTGAGCAGCAGAGGAGAAGCCCAGTGTCCACCAGGTGAGCAATAGAGAGGTCTGTGATTATGTTGGCACATGAGATACCTGCACTAAGGCAGCACTCTCCACATCTCCACATGATGTCATCTTCCCCAGACTTGTGAAACCACAGCAAGGACCTGCTGCAAACCCCCCCCACCCCGCCCCGGGAAAGGCTTGGTCCTGGACCTGGAGCATGCAGCTGCCTAGGCACACACCTCATTAGGGAGCTATGTGTAAGGCAAACAAACCCCACTCCAAGGGCCTGTTTATCTCCTGCTGCAGAATGCCACATGCCCATAGATCAAAGCTGGTGGGAACAGATGCTGTTAGCAGGGCAGCAGCTGCACTCAGATCCTGTCCACACCCTTCCTGTTTGCAGTGGTCTGCCCAGGGGCTATTATGTTCCCAACAGGGCGATGATTGCCCCTCCTTCCCACCCCGGGGAGGGTGTGCTGGTGCTTGCCTCCCTGTCTGCCTTTGGGTTCTCATTGTTTCCTTGGGAAGGTGCAGATACTGGGCTAGACACTCCTTGGCTGGTGCTCTGATAAGGGTCTGGAAATTGTTCTCATGTGTTACTCAGAAGCCTGCTTGAAAGAAGGAATTCTACCCAAAATAACAAACCTGACCTCGAGGGTCATTATTTTCTTTCAGGGAAGGAGCTTGCCCCTGCCCAAACTGGGGAAAAAATGGGTCAGGGAGCCAGATTCTGTTTTCTGCTAGACTCAAGAAAGGTGGCATTAAGGTTAATGATGTTTCTGTGCTTTCCTACAAGTGCTCTGCATGCAAGGAAATCTCTATATCCTCACTCTCCTGCAATTCCACCTGTTGTCCATGTCATTTGTATGCAGTTTGGCTTAACCAGAGTAACTCTAACCTTAGGTAATTGTCTTTCTGGTTGTAGTGTAGGAAGAGATGCACTCAGTGTAAAAGGAGGTGGCTTGGAAATCAGACATTCAGCAGGAGGACATGGATGAGCTTTTCAGCCTGGTTGTCTAACAGCCTTTGATTAGTTTGTTAGTTTATGATCAATTCAACCTGCAAAACATAGTGGACTTCAACTTGAACTCCTGAAAATCGGTGAGGCTAATCAGCAGAATTTTGATTTTTAAATGCCTTCTGATCTGGATCTGTACCCAAGACAGAAGTCCTTCAGGCAGCTTTGACCTGGCAATGCCAAGAGGCAACACAAGCAATTCCTTTAAGTATTTCTCATCCTGCTTCCAGTGTGAAGCTTAACTAGTTTGGAAGAGTCACCATCTTCAAAAGACCATTTTTAAATACACTGCTGGCAGGTACAGTTTGTGGGTAGCTTTTCCATGGTGCTCACAAATTCAGCAGCAAAGCCAACACAACTGGATACAATCTGAGGTAATTTCTCTCACCCAGCACAAATATGATGTCATATCCAAATTCTAGGTTGCCCACAAGCTTTGTTTCTTGACAAGTCTTTGCTTGCTGTCTTACTGTTTCATATAAGTGAAAAACAGCAGCAAGATCGATGGCAAAAATGTCAATTGCTCTACCTCACAACAAAGAGTTTCAGAGGATGCTTGCCAAAGAGTTTCTTGGATAACAGGGAGGATGTCTGTGTAGTATTGGTGTTACCTTGGACTTGAAGCTTGGGAGTCAAAGTGTAGTTAAAGCTTGTGGCAATCAATCTCTGAAATAATAAATGTGCTTTTTCACCACAACTGCAAAATCTCACCCTGACTGCAATGGTAGCAGTCATGGAGTCCTTTCTGGTTCAAGCCTGGCTTCTCCCAACCCTGTCACAGCAATTGTTGATAAACTGATAGTTCATCCTCAGACTGTTGCAGGGCAGATGTTTTGGAAACAAAAATAACCCTGCAGTGGAGGGAGGCTTCTCAGAGCAAGTAGATGGGGTTTAGCAGCCAGGTTTACTACAGGTTCCTCATAGCACAGAGAAAAGCCACAACAATTAGTGAGCTTTTTTCCTAGACTGCCAAAATGAGCAACTGAAGGTTGATCAATGGGCACTGGCAGTTTTTAAGGCCAGATCAGATACAGCTTTGAGAAACCTGATCTAGTGGAAGATGTCCCTGCCCATGGTAGGGGGATTGGAGCTAGGTGATCTTTAAGATCTCCTCCAAACCAACCATCCTACATTTCCAATGACCCAGGCAATGTGAGTGAATGGACAAAGTAATGATAAAAATATGGTGGGCTGACAAAGTATGCTTTATATTTTAGGATCTCCTCAAGAAGAGAGAAGAGATGGATATGAACTTGTCTCTCAAAACACTGATTTGTAAATTAACTCATTCAGAGGTACAGCAGAAGGTGGTACACACTTGTGCACCCTGGGGACTATGCTGAACCAAAGGGCACCTACCCTGTAATACACTTGCCCAGTGTCTTCCTCATGCAAGTCTCATTCCACATGCACCAAGATTCAAAGGACTCCAAGCCAGGACTGAGACATCTCCAGTGATGAGGGAAATCCTGGAGGGTGACTCCTCTGTCCCCTTCTTGCTTCTATCCTTCTCACTTGTGATCTGTACAAAACAATCTCAGACAGCTAACGGAACACAGTTTGATGTTGGTTATTTTATCACAGTGATTGCAGAACAGCATCAGTGTGTTTCTGGCACCAACAGCCAGGTGTTTTCTACAGAAGTTCCAAGAGCTGGTGTGGAGCAGTGGGAAAGGTCAAGCTGTCCCCATCCCCATGGGGTCCGTGAGCACCCTCAGCACCCATGTAAGCTACTCAGGCTTACAGTCCACCTTCCTCTGAAAGCTCTGATCCTTGACCACTTCTCAAGACAGGATATTGGATCACATGGAGAGCTTTTGCCATTTCTAATGTCCCCAACAGATTTGCATTATGCTTTTCACAATTCCCTTTCTACCCTCAAAAGCCACCAGCAAGCCCTCTAGTTGATGGCTTTTAATGGAAGTGCCATATGCTGCCCTCCATGGCTGGACCTGGGGCCACAAAATGTGCTGAGGGAACACAAATGCAGTTAAGAACATTTGGACTTTCTGAAAGGTCACTCCTTGGTGTGGTTTAGCCATGCCACTTAGCAGCTGTCTCAAGGAGTTCCTGGTCACAGCTCACAGATGGCTTGTTCCCAACAAGCAGTCTGCCCATGGCCACCCCACTTTGGAGGTTAAGGGAGTTTAATAGCTGTGGCTGTGTCTCCAGCTTTGGAGCCAGAGAATGGGCTTTAGCACTGGTTAGTTTACTTGTACACGTGTAGCCAATGGCTTAAAAACAACTTCCCTTGAAATAGTATTGCAGAGAGAAACTCCCTGCCCACAACTCCTAGATCAGGTCCCCTCCTTCCTGCATGTTTTCTCTTTGTTTGCTGTTTTCCTGGACAGCTTATTTGTTTTCCCAGTTCCTCTTACCTATGTGGCAGCTTGTGTGAGTTGAACTGCCCTTTCCCATTTCCTCTCTCTCTCTGATGTTTCCTCTCTCATCTTCATTTTTACACCATGACATTTGTGGAAGCAGCTTTGCTTTCTCATCATCACAGCCAGGATGTGCTGACTGCAGCCAGGCAAGTGGGAGCAGGGAGGAAGCAGCTCTGCTTAGTGTTTGGTGTTTCTTTGGTACTACTTTGGTGCTTGTTTAGTGCTGTGTGCTTGTTTGGTGCTTGGTGCTTGTTTGGTTTATAGTGTTGGTCTCTCTCCCGTGCAGGGATTGTCCCATGCTGGAGACTTGAGGCAACACAAACAGGGTTTTCTCCCAGGGGAAAAAGAAA
The DNA here is from genome assembly GCA_013399775.1 of Semnornis frantzii. Classification (NCBI taxonomy): domain Eukaryota; kingdom Metazoa; phylum Chordata; class Aves; order Piciformes; family Ramphastidae; genus Semnornis; species Semnornis frantzii. Next base: position 10,636 of record VWYK01062426.1, on the reverse strand, counting down.
AGGCCGAGAGATTGGGTGTTTCACAGTGATCAAAATAAGGGGAAAATATTTACAGTGGTAAATTAGTTGTATATTTATAGTAGTAAATTGTGTTGAATACAGAAAGCAATTCTTTGTACGTCATTGGGGTTGGCAGGACCATCTGAGTTATGCTGGCTTTCTGCACCATCCTGCCCACAGGACCTCAGCTGTATCTCAGGGTTGAGTTCCTATTTTTAAAAGGTAAAATTTTGGTGATAGTATGAAAATGAGGTAGACTTTAAAAGGTATGGCCTCTGATCTCTGCTGCCAGGATTTGTTTCTTCACTCAGAGTCTCTGTAAGGCAAGAAGTTTCCTCTGTCCTGCCTTGCAGTTTGCTGCTCTGCACAGTATTGGTATGACAGTGCAAAACATCCCCCAGGCAGACAGAACAAGCTGTCAGGATGGGATGCCTAGCTCCATGTGCTTTGAATCCCTTCTCACTGTGGGACAAGTCTTCAGTCTTTTTTCTCTGAGTGGTCAGAGTAAGAGGACCATCTAAGCAAGAGGACCATCAGATGCAATGTGGCAGCAGCTGCAGTGTGCTTGTTTGGTTTTTCTTGGAAAAGTCCCACAGAAGGTCTTCTGCCTCTCTGGAGGAAGACGAAAGCTTTGCAGCCCTAACTCTGGCTCTAACAGCTTGAACTGGACAGAAAGTTCTTATGATCTGGTCCTACCCTTACCAACCCTGGTCAGCAGGGACTGGTGTGCAAGAGATCCACATCTTTTTATTTGACAGTCAATAACAGAGTCACCTATTACTGACATACAAAACTGAAGAAGTTTAATCTTGTTTTCAAGGCTGTGCTGGGACCAATGTCTCTTAGATTTCCTAAGAGGCATGGGTAATTAACCCAGAGTTTCACTTAGTTTCTGCTGAAGATTTTGGTAGAGAAAGTGTCTGCCTGTGGCAAGGATGAAACTACTTCTGTCTCAGGAACCGGTGCAGAGAAACTCCAAGATCAAGCTGATATTTGAAGAAATCTCTGGGCTGTTACAGGATGAAATAGCAAGGAAAATGAGCTACAAGGCTGTCTTCAGGAGAATACAGCAGGATGGTCCCAGAACTCACCTTCTGCTGATCTGGAGCCTTGATCCCAGCCTGCACCATCTGATTCACATGCCTCTTACTGCTGGAGAATAATCTCCTCCAGCAGGAATTTGCCTATGCCTCATGCACCCATCTTAGAGGCCTCTTACAAACAGGATTACAGGACTAACACTTCAGCACTCACAAGTGGGAAACCTGAGAGCAGGTCATGGTCTCCATCACAGGCGAGGTGTAACAGAGTCAAGTGAGAGGTCAAGCAGAACTAACTGGGCGAGGTACAGCATATTTCATGACTCTTCCCAGCCGTAGAGACAGAAACTGTTGGCAGTGTAAAAGGATCATTAGAAGCATCTTTAGTAGCTTAACAATTATTTAATCAAATCTCACTCATTTTATCTTTGACTTAGATGCTCAGGCTGGCTTGGAGTGGAAGAGCTGTTGAAGATCATCTAGTCCAAAGCCCCTGCAATGGGCAGGGACATCCTTGTTACATCACAACGTGCAAAGCTCCATTCAAAATGATTTTTAACACTTCTGGGAATGGGGCAGCTGCAGGCTTTCTGAACAATCTGTTCAGTACCTCACTGCCATCCAAAAATCATAAATAAATTCCTCCTTATCTCTAGTCTGGACCTACCTTTTTTCAGTGTAGAAGTGCTGCCCCTTATCCCATTGCTGCAGACTCTGTTCAAAACCCTACCCCCATCTTTCCCACAGCCTGCTGAGACAAGCACTGAAAGGCTTCAATGAGGTTCCCCAGAGCCTTCTCCTCTCCATGCTGAAAAAACCCAACCCCAACTCTCTCAGGTCAGCCTTGTAGCAGAGGGGCTTCAGCCCTGGTGTCATACTGTGCCCTGCCCTAGCCTCATGTTAACAGGTCCTTGTCTTTGCTGTGTTGAGCCCTCCAGAGCAGGGCCCAGCCTGGTAGCTGCTGCCCGTACTGCTGCAGATGCATCCCAGGCCATGGTGGGGTTGCTTTCACTCCCTTCGCCCCCCAGCCTGTGTTGATTATGGAGGTTACCCTGACCTATGTGCAGGAGCTTGCATTTCGCCTTGTTGAACCACAGGAGGTTCACACAAGCCTACTTCTGAAGCTTCTCCTTCTGGGTGGATCCTGGTGGATCCTCTGGGTGGATCCTGCCCCTCCAGCATGCTGACTGCACCACTCAGCTTGGTGTGTCCACTGACTTGCTGAGGGTGCCCTCAGTGCCTGTCCATGGCACTGCTGAAGATATCCAAGAGCACTGGCCCCAGCAGGAGCCCTTGCAGGACACAACTTGCTCCAGGTTTCAACTTGGGCATTGCTTTATTGACTGCAGCTCTTCTTTTAAATCCTGTTTCCCAACCTGCCCCCCAGGAAGAGCTGGAAAAGCTGTTGGGGGTGGGGTGGAACTCTGGGACCCTTAACATTCCATCTGCTAGGAGATACCCAGTCAGTAGCAGCCAGACCTGCATCCTGCCAACCCAGTGGCAACCAACTCTCTGGCCCTTGGACTCTCAGGCCCTCTTGTTGCCCGTGGTTCTGCAGCTATTCCTCTTCCTTAAACTTTCCTGGGCCACAGGTGTAATGGGATGGGGTAAATTAATTAATGCAAGACGATAGATAAAAATATTAACAGTTTATTAATATTAAATATTCAGAACTCACATCACCCCAATCACCATTTAATAATAATATTAACAGGCGGCTCTTTGCAACATTATGGAAACTATGTACAGGTTATAACAGAATCTGGAAATAGTTATTAAATATATACATTAATTAAACTCGATATAAACTGGAAGAGAAGGGTTTGCGGTCAGTATACCGCTTGCTCACTAGATAAGCATAGGACAGAAGGAGCAACTTTCTGCTTAGGGCAGAAGGCAATTAATAATTCCAAGAGGCTTTGGCATTTACCCACAGAATTATATCTGACAGTACCCAAGGCTCGTAGCAGGGTTGCTGTTGGTAGCCGTCAGCGGCTTTAGAGTCTCCCCTGGGCTTCTCGGGAAGGAGGCAGATGATCTCTGACCTGTTCCTGGCTCTCTGGATGATCTGTGTTCTCTCTGCTTCCGTCTGGGCAGAAGGCTTCCAGGTACAGGCAGGACGTCTTGCAGTGTCACGCTGGTGGTGCAGGCCAAATGCGTGGAGGTATCACAGGAAGCAGGCAGGGGTACACCGTGTAATGGCAAAGGGCAAAAGGCAAAGGCAAAGGCAGCGTGCTCTCTGCTGATCTCTTTTTTATCCAATACAGCCTGAGACCAATGGGCCTTTGGACACAGGATAACCAATGAAATGGCAGTTAGCCAAGATTTGCCCATATTGGGTGAAGCCATAGGCTTGCTTTACCCTTCTTTGGGAAGAACACAGTCTTGCACAAGGTAACCGTGTGTACCTTGCCTACCACAGGGTCTGGGCAGGCAACGGACCCCAGACTCAGTGGCGCCAGGCCCTTTGTCCCTTTTCCCGCGTTTGCTCTCCCCCAAAACAGCAGGAGGGAGAGCAGAAAAATATGCCTGGGCAAGCCAGGAAAGGTACAAGCCCAATTTGGCCTGCCTAGGCCTACCACGACAACAGGTAAGCACCGAGCCTGATCCTGGCAGCCAGAGATGCACTTTGGGGAAATTCACAGGGCACCCCCATAGCAGCTCTCCGTTCTCCTCAGCCCCTTGTGCACCCTCCTGCTCCATCTTGTCACCACCTGCACTCACGAGTCTCTCTTTCCACCTAAACCCTGCCAACATCCTGGCCAGCAGCAACAGCCCTTCCCTGCAGCCTGGGCATTCCAGTGGGTATGCATCCCAGCCTGCCCTGGCACCTCAGCACTCCCATCTCCCTGCCAGCCCCACACCACCTCAGCCACCCATGGCTCCCTTGTCTCTTCCGTTCCCCTCTGGTACCTGCACCACCTCTCCCCCGGCAGTGGGGCCTGTATGCTCCGCAAGACCCAGTGACCAGAACTGTTGTCACCTGGGCAAGGCCTGCCCAGTAAGTATGATTTACAGATAATTTCACAGGCTCTTGGGGCAATTTCTCCTTTTTCTCCTCCCCAGTTCTCGACATCTCCCTGGCCACTGATGTGGAGATGGAAGAGGCCACAGACCCTGTTCTCGACATCTCCCTGGCCACTGATGTGGAGATGGAAGAGGCCACAGACCCTGTTCTTGACATCTCCCTGGCCACTGATGTGGAGAAGGAAGAGGCCACCCTCCCAGGTCTGCAGGCACTAGTGCCACCATCACCCGACACAACACCAGCACTACCGGGATGAAATGGAAGCCTTTCCAGCCAGCTGCGGTGATGAAGCAGCCACTGGCCCAGGACCCTAAATCCCAGGAGCACATCAGTCCAAAGAAGTGCAGCACTGACTCAATGCCATAACCTGGCAGAAAGTGCCAGGGAGCCTCTGCTAGAGCATGAGGCTGGGATTTGGAGGGAGAGTGGGATTCAGGTGGGCATGAGAGTGGCATTAGGATATGTGTTTTGGGGGAAGGTGGGATTAGACCTGTTGCAGGGAGGGGAGGAGGGAAGGAAGGTGGGATTGGGGTGGTTTGGGGGAGGTGAGAAGGGGTTGTTGATGACTGTTTTGTTGATCCTACTTTCCATTAAAAGTTATTTATCCACAACTTCTCTGTGTGCCTGCATGGAATAGGGAGGGAGTGTGGGAGGCACCAAGAAGGTGCAAAAGCGTTGCTGAGTCCCAAACCACATGCACCAAGATCCAAAGGACTCCAAGCCAGGACTGAGACATCTCCAGTGATGAGGGAAATCCTGGAGGGTGACTCTTCTGTCCCCTTCTTGCTTCTATCCTTCTCACTTGTGATCTGTACAAAACAATCTCAGACAGCTAATGCAACACAGTTTGATGTTGGTTATTTTATCACAGTGATTGCAGAACAGCATCAGTGTGTTTCTGGCACCAACAGCCAGGTGTTTTCTACAGAAGTTCCAAGAGCTGGTGTGGAGCAGTGGGAAAGGTCAAGCTGTCCCCATCCCCATGGGGTCCGTGAGCACCCTCAGCACCCATGTAAGCTATTCAGGCTCACAGTGGGGTGCCGGAAGGCATCTGGCTCTGGTGAGGATTTTTGACTTTGTGGTTAGAAGGTTCTTCATAGTTGTCTCCAGAGCTTACAAGGATTCAAACCCATGATGTTCACCTTCACAGAAGATCTTGCAGCCAGCAGGACTGCTTGGGCCAGGGAGGCTGGGACGCGGAACCTTCTGCAAAAGCAGTGGCGCGTTACAGGAAAGGAAAAAAGAGATATAAAATCATGAATGTTGTTTGGCAGGAGACTTGTGGGGGGAAATAGGACTTTTTTTTTTTTTTTTTTTTCTATTACATCATATTCTATTCCATAATTATTCCTCCTTCTCCCTTTTCCTTACTGGGATGTCAGTAATTCTCTTCAGCTGCTGTGTCACAGAAGTTACTCTCGGTAGTGTGCAGATGACACCAAGCTGGTTAGCTGTGGTAACCTGCTAGAGGGTAGGGAAGCTCTGCAACAGGTTGTTAGGAGTAAGTTGTTTGCAGTGAGGGTGGTGAGACACTGGCACAGGTTGCCCACGGAGGTTGTGGCTGCTCCCTCCCTGGAGGTGGTCAAGGCCAGGTTGAAGCACTGACCTGTGCTAGTGGGAGGTGTCCCTGCCTGTGGCAGAGATTTGGAACTAGATGTTCCTTGAGGTCCCTGCCAACCTTACCATTGCCATTCTATGATTCTATGATCTGGACAGATTGGACTCAGCGGCCAAGGCTAATTGCATGAAGTTCAACAAGGTCAAGTAACAGGGCCTGCCCCCAGGGTAAGCTACAGACTTGGGAGGGTGCGTTTGGGGAGCTGCAAGTTGAAAGTGCAACTTGAAAGAGAAGTGAGGGCACTGGTTGGTAGCCAGCTGAAGGTGAGTGCCCAGGAGAGCCAGTGGCATCCTGGCTTGTGTTGTTTCGAAACACTGTGGCCAGCAGGCACAGGCAGGGGATCATCCCCCAGGCACTGGGGAGGCCACACCTCTAGTACTGTGTGCAGTCCTGGCCCCCTCACTACAAGGAGGAGGGACTGGAGAAGAGAAGGGTCCAGAGAAGAGCTGGAGAAGGGCCTGGAGCACCTGGGCTATGAGGAGGGGCTGAGGGAGCTGGGGGTGTTCAGGCTGGAGGAGGCTGAGGGCAGAGCTCATTGCTGTCTACAGCTCCCTGTAGGGAGGTGGAGAGAGGAGGGGCAGCCTCTGTTTCTTGGTGGCAAGGGACAGGAGCAGAGGAAATGGTTACAAGCTACACCAGGCTGGATCTCAGGAAATGTTTCTTCACTGAAAGGGTTCTCAAACATTGGAATGTTCTGCTCAGGGTAGTGCTGGAGTCACCATCCCTGGGAGTGTTCAGGTGGCACATGGACCTGCTGTTTAGGGACGTCGTTTAGTGTCGACCCTGCAGTGTTGAGGGTTGGACTGGATGATGCCAAAGGTCTCTTCCAACCAGATATATTCTGTGATTCTGTGATGGGGCTCTAGATTTTTACAAGAGCTCAAGAGGCTTGTGCTGGGGCAGTGGTCTCTTCCAGCTTTTCAGCTCTTGCCAGCAAACAACAGAATGACAATGAGGGACTTTCCTGAGCAGCTTCTCCAGTCCTTAACTACTGCGGAGGGAGAAAGGAGCAGGCAGAGGCAGGAGGCTGCCATCACTGCGAGCAAGCATTGGGTTTCATCTGGTGACACATGGCTTTCTAAATTAGAGGGCTCTGAAGAAAACAAAAAATATCAAAGCCATGTGTCTGCTTGTGGGTGCCACATTCTTTAAGATCACAGTGGCCGTCCTTCTGCACGAATGTCACAGAAGAGGCTCTCTTTCATCCCACTCAAATGATGTGGCAATATTGTGAAACGTGGGGTGGAAAACAGGCAAGAGAAGAAACCACCAGAGAGCTGGGAAGGGGCTGCAGAGACTCTTCTGCTGTCACTTTAAACAGGCGCTGGGCCTCGGTGCCTTTGAAATCGTTTATCACAGAAGCCATAACATCTGCCACCATCTTGGACTCATTCAAGAAGTGCGTCTCAGTAGCCATCTTAAAAATGTTTGTTTTCAATTCAAAACACATAATCAAGGACAGGCCAGGGCAGAATATGTGCCTTGAACTGCTTTCCATCACCCTGCTTCGGAGCATGAATTCTTCACAACTATGTGCTTTGAACTGAGAGTTTGCTTTGCTTTGCTTTTCTTGCTACTCTTTCTTTCTTTGCACTTTTTTTGCCCTTTTCTTTTTTTAATGTCTTTTTTCCCCTCTTTTCTTCTTATTTTTATTTTTTTTCCATCTTTTTTTTTTCTTTTTCTTTTATTCTTTTTCTTTTTTTACTTTCCCTCCAGGGCCTGCTGTTTCCCAAGAATAAATTAAAAGTAAGGCTGCAGATTCAAAGGAACCAGTCTGATAGGAGCCTGAGCATCCTGGGGCCAAAGGGTTAGCCGAGCCTACTGGGGCTCCAAGTAACTCCTTCCTCTAGAAAGCATGGAGCTCAGCCTCAGCAAACTACAGCTCAAGCCTTGCTGTCAGATAACCAGGCTATGCCTTGTGTTTAATTAAGCCATCTCCCATTTCACAGATGAAAGTCACTCAGATGATTTGTGGTCACAGAAGGAATAAGAGACCTTGTTACAAGTCTCCAGAGAGGCTACCAAAAAGGTAGTTATGTCCTTAATATATTGTCCTTACTAAACTATTCACATCTTTCTTCCAGACTTTTTTAGGAGGCACTTGAGAAGGACAATGTGAAGACAGTACTTGTCTGTTTGCATTGCCTTTGATTCAGCCAACTTTTATCACCATCACTGACATGCTGCAAACGAGCCTGAGGAAAAGAGGTGCTCAGAAATGAGCCTCTCCAGACTGGCTGGGGGTGGGCTGGACCTCCAGGTCTAATATTATCTCCTAAACGTCGAAAGGAAAGCAAGTTGTTGATACAGGAAGCTAAAGTAGTGCACTTCTCGGTCCATTCCCCCAAATAAGACAGGGAAAAATCCAGAGCAGCCTTTAAACACCTCTGAATTTGGTTCCCTCTGGTGAGTCTGAACCACCATTTCCAGGTGCCTCGGGTTCACTGAATGACCGAGGTGCGCACTCAGATGCTGGGGCTACACATGTGCTGCTCCTCAGTTCAGGCCTCTGTCAGCAGAGACCTGCTCCCCACCCCCTGAGCACTGTGCTTCCCAGGCTGAGGAAAATCAGGTGTATGCATGGGCCAGGAGCTGCACACTTTAACCACTGATTTTCAGGCTGAGCTGGTTTCTGAATGATGAGGAAACTGGGACTTGGTCATGGTGAGCCAAAATGTGCAGCTTGTGCTAATGAAAACCAGAATGAGATGGTCTCAGATTTCAATGACTCCATGCTTTTAGACATGACAGCTTTATTTTAAAACACACTGTGTACAAGGCACTTTGTCTTTCCTGAAGGTGCCTGGCAAAAGCTGAATTCAGAACTATGCAAAGAGAGGAGACCCCTTTTACATCTGCAGTGAAATGAAGTAGCAATGGACTTCTGAATAACTTTTGCTATAGGTTTCTGTGGCAGATACCTATTTTGACATCCACAAATGATGAAGTCCACTGATGATGAAGTATTTTCATTATTCTGGCAGTGTTAATTAAAAGAGGTACAAATAGGAAGAATAAAAAAAAAGAGGAAATCAATTAAAATCTTACTAACAACAAGGCCCCCTGCAAGAGGCAAATTCTGTCTGTGATCACAGCATTGTATAAAGGAGGTGAGATCACAGAATCACAGCATGGTGGGGACTACAAAGGACCTCTGGAAATCACTGAATTCAACAACCTGTCCAGAGCAGGTTCACCCAGAGCAGGCTGCACAGCACTGCAATGTCCAGATGGGTTTTGAATGATTCCAGAGATGGAGACACCAGCACCTCTCTGGGCATCCTTTCCCAGTGCTCTGCCACCCTCAGAGTACAGAAGTTCCTCCTCATGTTCAGATGGAACTTCCTATGTTCAGATTTAGGCTGTTACCCCTTGTCCTGTCACTGAGCACCAGTGAGATGAAACTGCTCCCTCCTTGCTCCCTGGGATAGGACAAGGAGCAATGGATGGAAGCTGCAGCACAGGAGCTTCCAGCTCAACACAAAGGGGAACTTCTTCACTGTAAGGGTCCCAGAGCACTGGCACAGGCTCCGCAGAGAGGCTGTGGAGTCTCCTCTCTGGAGACTTTCAAGGCCTGTCTGGATGTGTTCCTGTGTGATCTGAGCTAGATTATATGGTCCTGCTCTGGCAGAGGGGTTGAACTCGATCTCTTTGGGTCCCTTCCAACCCCTGACATTCGGTGATCCTCTTGACCTCCACCCTTTAGATATCAATAAGATCCCCTCCACTAGTCTTCTCCAGGCTGAAAAACTCCCAAGTCCCTCAGCCTTACTCCATAAAAGAAATGTTCTGGTCTTCAAATCATCTTTGTAGCCCTTTGCTGTAGCCTCTGCATTGAAAATAAAAGTGTCTGCTTGGTAAGCATGCTGCCAGCACATGTTTGGGAGCAGCCTGCAGTTCTGATGTGTGGAAACCAAAGGCAGCCAAAGCAAGATACCTGCTGCTGCCTGAACTGGAGCTTCCTAAGCCAAAGCTTGCTTTTAATTCTGTATTACAGTCATCTTTTGAAGTGCTCTCTAACCACAGGTGGTGAGGGGGAAGGCTCTAGATTTCTAGGAGGAGGGAATTTTTTTTTTCTTTTTTTTCTTACGAATCTGCTTTTTCAGAGGCTTCCTCCTTCAGGCAGACATTCCAGCTTCAGAGAGGAGCACTGAAATGACAGGGGTGAGGGCGCAGCCAGGAGTGAGCAGCAAACACGCAGCCATATGCAGAGAACAGAAAACATCCTCTCTGACTAGGTGGTAATTAGAAAGGATGCTGCAGGGCCATGTACACAAACACAGCACGGCCCCTTTGGGAACCTATTTGCTTTCTTGTGATGTGAAAACATTCATCTCCTTTTTTTTTTTTTTTTTTTTGGGGTGAAGGACAGATTTTTAACTGCTCACTGACTTATTTTTAAACAAAACTTCTGTCTGCTCCAGCAGCTGCTCCCAGCTACAGGCACTGCCCAGATGGGTCTAGCTGGGATGTTGGACAACTGAACTAGTGCCTGATTAGAAGCTGTTGATAAGTTATCAGTGCTCTGTGCTACTTGACTAAAGTCAGTTAAAGGTCTCTTGGAAGTAAGCTTTTGTCTCCTCATCTTCAGCAGAAACAGACTGATCAGCCTGTGGCTGACAGCCTGAGCTGACTGTGAGCCACTGACTTTTTCTTCCATTACAAGGATCATCTTCCCTTGTGCTCAACCCCGAATGCACAGACCATCATTCCAACACTACCACGACCACCAAACTGTGTCTGACCCTATCTCTACATTTCCTCACCACAATCTGACCATAGAGTCATGGAATGGCTTGAGTTGGAAGGAACCTTATAGATCATCTAGTTCCAGCCCCCCCCCCCCCCCGCCCCCGTCATGGGCAGGGACACCTCCGCTAGACCAGGTTGCTCAAATGCTCATCCACCCTGGTTGTAAACACTTCCAGAGATGTCCACAACTTCTCTGGG
>VWYK01062425.1:0-11999 GCA_013399775.1 Semnornis frantzii | reverse complement strand
GGAGAATGGTTCTAGTAAAACAATCTCTGACAAATTATTCATCGTTTTTACAAGCACATTTTCCACAAGGTGGCAAACTATGTCTACAGGTTTAAACTGAAAACAAGATCGTAGAGGTGTCAAAACATCCCTGGAAACCTTTTATTTCCTGCATTCAGATAGGAAACAGTATCATATCAATACCTGATATATTGCTACTATGTGTAGAGAGGAGGAAATTTTGTTCTTCTGAAACAAGACAGAATGCAGAGGGGGAAAAGGCATTCATCACCCTAATGTTTTTAACTCACCACTCAAGTCACAGAAGGTGCATTTAAGCAAACCTTCCAGATTTTCCTGAGAGAATGCTCTACATTGAGTAAGAAGAAACCTATGAGGCTATGGAAGCTGCTGCAAAACCTGTGAAAAATAATTAAAATAATTACAGGGCCTGGTTTGGTGGAACTAAGTTTCACACCGAGGACAAAATTTCTCCACTCTAATAGGACACTTTGAATGATCTGTGGGGACCAGACTTACACATAGAAACACACTTTAAACAAACAAACAAACAACAAAAGCACAACAACAACAATAAAAAAACCCCAACCAACCAAAGCAAAGCAAACAAAACCACACAACAAAAAAAAAATCAAATGAACAAGCAAACTTCCTTGGCTAGATGATGTCAAAAGATGAGTGTTATGAAGGTAAGTATAAAGGTACAAGTTAATTGGGTGTATGTGACAAACATAATAGAGAGAAGACAGATTCATTGCTACATGAGTGTCAAAGAGGGGAAAACCCACAAAGAAACAACAGAAAAAAACAAAACCCAATATTTTTGGTCTTTAATAAAAGTATTTTATAATAAAAAATGAATTTTAGCAAGTGTAGAGTTCTGGAGAAATCTGTAAGAAAGGAAAAATTCTGGACAGGTTCTGCTTTGGTCTTTTATTGCTTTACTGTACTTGTATTTAGCAACTCAGTGCTTGAAAACTTTCTGGTTGTAACCACCTAGATCAACTCGTATAACTGTAAATAACAATGTAGGTAACTCATAATTTTGAAGCAAAAAACAAGTATGAAGTTTGAGGGAAACTTTCTCGTCTTCCTTAGCTGAGCTATTGGGTGTTTAAAGTAAACCAGGCAACTTAAAAGACAAGGAAAGAACAAAACAACAGAGAACAACACATTTTCAGTCACTTTTGTGAGGGCAGAGACTTTCTATAGGATTGTTAGGACATTAATATGGAAAGGAAGATGTTGGCTCTTAGTGCTTAACTTCTAAGTGAAGTTTTTACAGTATCTCTTCAGAGATACTGGGGGAAAATGCCTGAAATGATCATTCTTTCCCTTCTTGAGATCCTGCATTTAGTTTTGTTTCATTGCAGATCTAGTCACATTGTATGCAAATGTTTTCAGGGCAACTCCAAGTGAACACTTAATGGAGCAAACCCTGAACCAGTAGGAGTCATACTAGGATGCCCTCTCTGTATGGAGTGAAGTGACAGACTTGCTCTAATGGCTCTGCAAATGGTCCATGTAGGCATCTTTAAATAGCTGTTGACAGTTAGTGGATCTTTTCTTCTCATTTTTTGGGGCATTCCAGTGCTAATGGAAAAAACAGGAGAAAGAAAACTAAAATAATCTCTATCCATTCCACAGAGACTCTTCTTCTATCTGCCATGCACTTCATAAAATGTACAGACCTACAGTAAGGAGTTAATGTTTAGGAGGAAATCCAGCTTTGTGCTTTCAAGAAGACTTAAAAATGTTGAACTCAACAATGGATTAATGTCATCATGCCACTAATAAAACTGACAGTCTTCCTTGGACGTGCAAGTTTGGCTTACTATATGATTACTTTTCTTAAGGAAGACTATCTTGTGACAAAGATTTTCAGATTGAGGTACCTAAAAATCTTGCTCCTACCTCTGGAACTTGGTGTTAAAGAATCTCAGTGTCCTAATAGTTGACAGATACCGAGTTACTGCTCTAAACTGTTGTGCAACACATCTGCAAACAAAGACAGCTGAGCACAGGAATCCTCATCTGCTGACAAGCACCTTAGTGGTGCCAGGAGGCATGGATTGCTGTGTTAGAGTATAACACAGGAAAGGCAAGGAAGTCTGAAACTCAGAAGTGGTCCTGTGCTGAAGAAAATCAGTAAGTGTCAATGTAGAGCATGGGGCACGTGGATTGATTGTGCTTTCGTCTCTAAATATGATTGTAGAAATCAGGTTGACAGGTAACAAATACATGTGTCAGAGGGAGTATAATGTCCCAGATGGAAATTTTCTGTTTTCACATGTAATTAGACTTAGATAACCAGTGATGTGACCTGACTGGTTTCAGGAAATTCAGCTTGCCATCAGCACTGAGCAGCAGCTGTTGCCATTAGTATGTGAGAGGGCACACAGAAGAGGATGTGAATATGAACGTGGAAACAAAGAAGTAAGTGTGCTGAGTTAATAGTAAACATATAATTAATTAGAATAGAAACACACGCTGGAAAAGCTATGGGGGTAAAGGATAGATTCAGAAGGTGGTAAATCAGCAACACTGAGGACCAGTTTATCTCAAAGAATAGCAGAACTTGACACTTCTGCAAGTCACTATGGCCAGCAGACAGTCATCAGGTGACTGTACAGCTATGTGAATACTGAGATATTCATCCATATCTTGTCAAGTTTCTTCATCTATCCCAGGACAAGCCATAGCTTTTCCTCACAATATACTTGTCCCAGCCCATGCTGTTTGCACTAGCTAATATACAATTGTGCTATGCCTATAAATGCTGTGCCTGATCCTGCTCTTACTTCTCCCTTACATACTATGAAAGAAGCCAAAACAAAAGCAACCCAAACATCTGTGATGTCCAAAAGAGATTTGAAAGTTATAACATCTAACAAACAAACAAACAATTTATTGTGATCCTGATGGAGTTAAACAGCCAGACAGATGTTTTGAGCCTTTACTCCTTGTAAAACTTCAGGTCTGCTTTTCTTCAGTTTTGGCTACTCTCTTTACCTTTTTGGCTGCATACCTATGTTTTCATATATATAATATTACATCTTTTCAATTCTATTTCTTTCTGATTATCATCAGAGTTTGTTTTTTTTTTTTTTTTTGGACAGCATGTGATGCTTGTCTTTTTTATTTTTTTTTTAATTGGTGTAAATATAGCTTATTGCTAAATATAACTGCTGAGTGCATTATTTTAATGAAATTTGTTTAGTTACAGACCTTCCCTTAAGCCTTCCAGTCACCCTACTTCTGTTAGTGGTGTGGTTTTACCCTTTGTAGAATCATAGAATAGTAAGGTTGGAAGGGACTTCAAAGATCACCTAGTTCCAACCCCCTGCCATAGGCAGGGACACCTCCCACTAGTACAGCTCACTCAAGGCCTCCTCCAACCTGGCCTTGAACGCTTCCAGGGAGGAAGCAACCACAACCTCCCTGAGCAACCTGTTCCACTGTCTCACCACCCTCACTGTAAAGAACTTCCTCCTAACATCCAGTCTAAATCTCCCCTCTGCCAGTATTTATGTACATAAATCATGGCAGTATTGATTTATGTATCAAATCAATGTCTAAATGCTAATATAGATCAACATTCACTCGACTGATATTAAGGTTCAAACTGCAGTTCTAAAGTGCTTCACGTGGCTCCCTCTAGTTCTGTTTTTGTCATCTCCAAAATTTATTGTTAGCAAAAAGCATTAAGCTGAGGCTTGAAAATTTTTACAAGTTATTCCTTCATTTCAGCTGACTTGCTCGTGCCAAATAACTGTCTCAGCACAAGCACATGTTGAAAGAGGAGAATGTGTGCTGGGAGGAAGATTTACCTCATCTTCACTTTGTTATGGGCGGCAACCCATCAGTCAAGCACAACCCTCGAGAAGGCCTTCAAAGCAAATAAACTAAATATCAGACACACCCAAGACCTGGAGTTCCAGCACAGAATTTCATTTCCTATATAATATAAAATACTGTAATTGTGTGTAAATAAAGGAAAATTTAAACAGTTGTGTGTTAAGATTCTAATGACAGCTTTGAGAGAAGTAAGAAATGTGATTTTGCTCTTGCGTTGATTTGTTGGCAGGAGTTTTGCATGAAGTTGTGCTAAATGAAAGTGCAAAGGTCAAAGAGCACAATAAAATCATGTTTTCTAGTTATAGGTGCAGATTAGCCAAAAAAGAAATGTATCTATTAAGTCATGTGCTGTATAATGTCTACTATAAAAAAGTCCAACTGAGTCTAGTTCTTTCTAGAATATTTCCTTTTTACATTCTTTGGATTTCTGTAGTGTGATTTCTCTTCCATATCTGTAAGATGGACAGAAGTTCTGCATTCATAACTGTAATATCCTGTTCTCATACACTTATTTTACCTTATTAAAGCTACACAGAAGGTATCACAGAAGGTATTACTTACAGAAGGTATTACTTACAGAAGGTATCACTTACAGAAGGTATCACTTACAGAAGGTATCACTTACAGAAGGTATCACTTACAGAAGGTATCACTTACAGAAGGTATCACTTACAGAAGATATCACTTACAGAAGGTATCACTATTTAAGTCCTTGAATGGATGAAGAACTTCAGCATCACATTTCTTAGAAACATTTCTTAGAAATTGCATCTTCTGAGTATGAATTCATGGCCAGCCCTGCTCTTCACACTTGCTCTGCCCATCAGTTCATTGATCCAACCTATAGGAAAATGTAACACCTTCTGTTAAGGGAACTGTCACATTACTGGGAAAGTAATCAAGCTAGTTTAGAGAAGGTTTTCTGTGAGTTGATAGTGAATGACCTGTCTGAATGAATCTGATGTTTAGAGAAAATGAGTCTGGTTTGCATTTATCTGAATTTACACAACAAAAATGAAATTACTGTCAGCTCCCATACCCAGAATCTCACAAAGAATCGAAGCCTGAAATAAAGGATAAAACAAGTTCCTGCACATGTACACAACTTCTAAAGGATCTTCAGGCATTTAGGCCATAAATTCTATCCAATATCTGTGAAATACAGGTACTCAACTTCCATTTTCAGAACTGGCTGAAATCACTTAGGTTATGTTGTTGTGTAGTATAGAGAAAAACCTGGGGATGTTTCCATATGTTCAAAGTCTGAAATCCATCCTTTCCCTCCTAAACACTTGAAAACTCTTTCTTGGGGATGACTTTTAGGGGATAAATGATCATAAAATCAAGATGCTAAGCACTACCAACTCCTACAAAGGTTAGAAGTGCCTCAGCAGTGTAACTCCTAGCAGAAAGTGTCAATTATGCTCCTTCAAGGTTTCTGCTTTATTTCTGTTTCTTTAAACAATACTGGACTTTTATTGCTTTTGGCAAGCAATGAACATGTCTTTGATGTAACACAGTCCCTAATTTTGCACACAAAAGGGATTTTGACATGAAAATTATAGTATCTTTGGATCAGTCCTTAGGCAAATCAAAGGAGTGTTAGGCTTTTATTTTTCTGTTTTCTCTACCAATTAAATATCTAAATTCTTCTGTGAAGCATTTCTTGACACAGCACAAGAGATAAGGGAGTTTTATTCTCTGTACAGTGGTAGAAGATCATAGCATACCTTAGTAACAGAGTTTAGAACCTCACAAACATGTTCTTTGTTAACTCTGGGGAAGTAGCTTTTCCCTTCCAAGCTGATGAATTTCAAGAAACAGATTTTGAGAAATGTAGAAGAAAAATTAAAATTATCTTTAAAATTTCTGGTTACAATCATGTCTTGGATGTTTAGGTCTTTTTTTTTTTTTAATTTAATGTATTAGATTAAAAGATATTTGGTTTATTTTATTACAAATTAGGACTCCAGCAATATTTTTGTGCAGTACTGGAGAGAGTATGTTTTGGTGTTCAGGCATATGACTATAAAACAAACCACACACATTCACCTTGCATGTACTGGGAGCTAACAACCTGTTGAATCTTCAAATTGTTCAGTGTAAGGGAATCCAGTGATTCACTTGGGAGATTGCTCCAATTTCTAACTGTTCTCATGATGAAAAATTTTCTTCTGGAGTCCAATTGAAATCTCTCCAGGAGTAACCTTGAAGTCTTCATGTTAGGGTACACTGTTTGTTGACTTCAGTTAGGGAGGTAAGGAGGTATCTCTTATTTAGCTTACTTGTGAACCCAAATAAATCCAGACACAAAATTCTGTAGAGAAAAATATTTTCAAGATTTCCTTTGTCTGGAGCTACTGCAATTGGAGTTTGATTACAAAGCAAACCAAAATCATAGAATGATAGAATGGTAAGGTTGGAAGGGACCTCAAGGATCATCTAGTTCCAACCCCCTGCCATAGGCAGGGACACCTCCCACTAGCACAGCTCACTCAAGACCTCATCCAACCTGGCCTTGAACACCTCCAGGGAGGGAGCAGCCATAACCTCCCTGGGCAACCTGTGCCAGTGTCTCACCATCTTCACTGGAAAGAACTTCCTCCTAACATCCACTTTGATCTCCCCTCTACCAGTTCAAACACATTGCCCCTTGTCCTCTCATTGCAAGACCTTGTCAATAGTCCCTCCCCAGCCTTCCTGGAGGCCCCCTTCAGATACTGGAAGGCTACTAATCAAATGTTGTAAAACANGTGTTTCTGTATTACCTTTACCTTGTACTATTCCTGTCCATTGTGTATATCTCTGCTTGTACATTGTGCTGAGCTGTAAATAGAGCTTCAGTCCTTAACTTCCAGCTGCCTGAGTTGTAGTCTGGGTCATTTTACAAAGTGTGGGGGGTGGGGAACTCCCAAACCATCACACTGCCCAGTATAAGAATAACAGAATTGTTTTTGTTTGGGTTTTTTTTTTTTGTTGTTTGTTTGGTTTCATGGAGGGTTGGTTTGTTTGTTTTGTTTGTTTGTTTTCTTTTTATATAGAACCTTTCTTTTTACTGAGCCCAGGATGCAAAAGCTTGTCATCATGTCATAGCTGAAAGATGTAATGAAAAGAAGATAATTTTCTCTTTATTTAGGATTGCATCTGCACTAGGTAGTCTCTAGTTCAGGGAAATAGAATGTTTCTGGTTTTTTAACATGTTCTATTGGATGAGTAAAAGGACCATGACTATGGTTACCACTAAATGACATGAAAGCATACTTGTGAACCCAAATAAAACCAGAGGAGAAAATTCTGCAGAGTACAATTGTTAAGTGTTGTCCTGGGCTGACCTAGGATGGGGTTAATTTTCTTCACGAGAAGTCAGTATTCAATCCACTCTGACTGTGTTTTGTAGAACTACTTTTCTGTATTATTTCATTGGTATCATTGTTATTCCTGTTCTTCATTCTTTTCTTTGTTTGTTGGCTTGGTTTGGTTTGGCTTTTTTTGTTCTCTTAAACCATGTTTATCCAAACCCATGGGGTTTTGCTTCAAATTTCTCCTTTCCATCCTAGCAGAAGGAAGGATGGGGTGGGGGGGGAAGTTGTGTGAGCATTTACATGGGGCTCAGCTGGAACTGGGCCTAAAACCATGCAAAGTTTGTACCGTTTAATAGCCTTTAGAAAATTGTTTTTCTCTCCATTCTGCCAAACTAGATGACTGAAATAGGAACAAGGAGGACAACTAAACTGCAGAAAAAAAGCAGCCCTGATTCCGAGGAAAGAATTCAGCACTCAGCAGGATTCACCATTCAGCAGAAGCGTTGGAGATCCTTTTGTAGAATGAATCTCACATTGTTCCTTGATGTGGAAAAGAGACTATAACTGTGTGCTTCCCTTCATACAAAGCTGAGGGTGCCTAGACAGGTGGAAATCAAAGCTAGGGAGGTGTCTCTGCAGAAAGGCAGGAGGTAGATGGCTGACAAACAGTAGCATGTTGAAGTATGCAAGTTCCTTCTCCCTCAGGCAGTTTGAAGATATGTTCTAGTAGATCTGTGACTTGTTCAAACAGTTTTGGTAGAGGAACACTGAAGACACATTGTGTGAGATCAAAATACCATTGGAGGTTAGAAATGGGCACCACTAGGAGTTAGACAGGTCTGCCTAGAGGAAGGATGTCAACATGAAATGGAGTCATCATGGAACAGCTGTTAGAAGAATGCAAAAATGCTCCAATGTTATTCCTGTTTAACTTGTACATGTTTAAAACAGAAATGAATATATTTTGAAATATTAGACCCAGTATGGTTGTAGGGGGGGAGAGAAAAGGGCAGAGAATATTGTCTTGCTCGGGCTCATATCAGAAATATCAAGTTAGGCATATGAATTTTCCTTGGTTTCCTATCTGTTAAAGCAAGTTCCTCATGACACATTAAACATTTGCTCTAAACTCATATAGACATTTACAGCATACGATTTCAGCCTGCAAATATTTTGTTGCCATGGATGCTAGCCTCAGATTCTCCAGCAGGTTTGTTTTTGTGGGTTTTTGTGGGTTTGTTTTTGTTTTTTTTTTTTTTTTACATGCCCAACAAAATCACAAAAGATAAGTGTTCCTTCTAATGATAATTTTTCTCAGAGTCTGTCTGTAGCAGGTACAGACCTAATTGCTCAGTCATTTTTTCCAGCAACAGCAGCAGTCCTATACTTTTAAGGTGAGGTTTAAGATTCCACAGAGGTGTGGCTCAAAAGTGATATCTGGGTTTTTTAATAGTTCAGTTTAGTAATAGTTCAGTTTAGTTGCTAAACCTCTGTGTAAAGGATTTAGCATATTAGTAAAACAACAGTAACAAACACACAAATATGGAAAAAGAAGCAACAAACCACCTAGATCTGTGTAAACATCTCATAAGGTACTAGGCTTGGATGCAGAAATAGGCAAAGCCACAAAAGACCTTTCAAAATCCTCATGCATATTTCAAAGACAGAAGGTGAAGGGCTATATCCAAATTCCACTGAGGTCATTGGAAAGTCTTCTGTTTGCTTTGATGAGGTTGGATGTAGCTTTAAAAAAACAAGCTGGTTTCCTCATACTGCATGACAAATGTTGCTCATGAGAAAGGAAAAGTACAGATAGATTGAGGTGTGTAGGCTAAGCTTGGCCAGCTGGCATGGAATATATTGCTGAGATGACAGTCAGATGATGGGTTTGGATGTTTGAAAATTACTGGTTTTCCACTAGCTCACAGAAAATAAAACAGTACCTGATATAACAGTTTGGGGCCAGCACAGACAGATGCTCCCAGATCATTTTGGTTCTTTCTTCAGGCATTAGAGGATTTATCTTTTAAAAGATTCTGTATAAAATGAAGATTTGTTCCTACAGAGATCATCTAAGAGTGATCTGAGATCTTTCTAATCTGATATATAGATAAAATATAGATATAAATGTAGATGTAGAGGTAAATATTGATACAGATAAAATTATAGATCATACAGATTGTTGTGGTAGGCCTAGGCAGGCCAAACTGGGTTTGTACCTCTCCTGGCTTGCCCAGACATGTTTTTCTGCTCTCCCTCCTGCTGTTTTGGGGAGAGCAACCACAGGAAAAAGGACGAAGAGCCTGGAGTCACTAAGTCTGGGGTCTGTGGCCCACCCAGACCCTGCGGTAAACAAGGTGCACAGGGTTGCCTTGTGCAAGGCTGTGTTCTGCCCAAAGAAGGGTAAAGCAGGCCTATGGCTTCACCCAATATGGGCAAATCTTGGCTAACTGCCATTGGATTGGCTATCCTGTGTCCAAAGGCCCATTGGTCTCAGGCTGTATTGGATCAAAGGAGATGAGCAGGGAGCACAGAGGCCTTTGCCATTCCAAGGTGTGTCTGTGCCTGCTGCCTCTGATCCCTCCACGCATTTGGCCTGCACAGCCGGCGGGACACCGCAAGACATCTGCCTGCACCTGGAAGCCTTCTGCCCAGACGGAAGCCCTGCAAGTCTTGGTGGAAAGGAAACATGAACTTTTTAATTGGGAGAGAGTAAAATATTCTAATATCATTCGTACAAAGGATGACTGCAGTGCAATACTGCTACAGGCAACAGCAAGGCTAGTGTCTTAAAACCAGTTAAATCACAAAATGTTTATCTAACTTTCATGACCCCCACAACTATCATCATTTCTTTTTGTGATTTCTCTCTTGCCACTCCTTTTCCTTAGATGTCCTGTTGATGTCTCAGGGTTGACTTTAATGTTGCCCCAAAGGAAATAGCTGAAAGATCCAATATGGTTTCTTCTTTAAGAGCCAAGAATGTTTTAGCTCTTTCAACATTTTTTTTTCCCATGGAAGTAGGAATAAATGACATGTGGAAACTGCTTCATGTCCATGTTAACAATTTGACATTACTTTCTTGAAAGACTTTATTTGTTTAAGAACCACATTTTAAATAAAGATACGTCTCTTATAAAGGACATTTATGTGAGATACTCAATGTTTGCTAGCAGCTGTAGATTGTGTATCTTGGAACATACTTAGATCATGCTACTAAAGTCATAGGTATTGTTTGGTTTCTCAAAACTTGTTATGCATCTGATTGGCAGAGGTCCAGTCTGTTTTCCAAAGCAGAAGCCTCATAAAAAAAAAAAAAAAAAACAAAGTACAGTGTTTTTACTTCTTTCTGATGCTCAAGGGGCAATTGCACACACTGATATTAAGAAACAGTTGAAAAGATACACAAGATAATGCTGGTGACAAAATAGATAAGAAGTTTGCTTTTCTGACCAACCCCTCAGCAGTCAGTAATACTCCCAGGGGACAGGTTCATTGCATGTGAATTTGATCAAGCTGCTGTTAGAGTTGGTTTCTGGACCAGTTGAAATGTTTGTTGAGTGAACTGCTCAACATCAAAGAGAAGTTTACACATTATGCTGTTTTCTCAGCTCTACCAAATCTCTCTGTTCTGAGGTATAACTGTATTTATATGCATTGGAAATCAAATGGGAAAATGAAAATGCCAGCAGCAAAATGTCAATGTTTTTTTTTTCCCCACAAGTGAAATGTGCAATAATGACTGGTTTCTTTTTTTTTCTCTGAAAACTTCTACCCCTTGTTCTAAATCTTGAATGATCTAAATCATTTTACCAGCAGAATTCCTGACTGCTTGGACCTAGGTAATGAATCTTCCAAACCAGTTTAGATTACTGTGATGGTGCCACTGTGATGGTAGCATGTTTCAGTAATAATTATTGAGTGGAATGGACAGATGTGCTGGTTTGAGGTTAATTGGAATATTTTAATGAAAAAATTATATCATAGGCTGTGAAAAGCAAACCATGGTGATGTCTGCTTCACTCATAGGCTTGCTGAGATGTATAAGAACAAGAACACAAACATAGGTAAAACACATAGAGGGAGAGTCTTGTCTCTGTCTCTCTGGTAGCTTTGGGCCTCTCTGCTAACCTAACTAAGCACTCTGCTTCTAACCCCCCTGGCTGATCCTCCAAGTTCACCTTGTACATAAGTCAGACTCTGGGGTAAGGTATAGGGGTGGGAAGAAGGTGAAAGGGTGGTTGGGAGCCCCTCCTGGGGACTCTGATTTCTGGGAGGGGGATTGTGTTTCTGTTTTGCCTTTAACTTGTGTATTTCTGTAACTATTCATGCCTATTGTGTATATCTGCTTGTACATTGTGCTGAGCTGTAAATAGAGCTTCAGTCCTTAACTTCCAGGCAGCTGAATCTAGTCTGGGGGATTTTACAAAGTGTGATGGGGCAGGGAAGTCCCAAAGCATCACAACAGAGTACTGCATGTTGTGAAATATGTTCAAGAAGCAAGGCAAACTACTGCAACCTCAGTTTCATATTTGCAAAAGTAGACTTTTACAGACACCTGAGCTAGAAGGACACATGGCAGAAGAAATGGTGGATAAATAGGTTCAATGATGCCCATTATAAAATTTGATGATTTTTCCATAATGCTTTGCATGTTGAGTGTCACAGTAGAGTTCTTTGCTTCCCACTTACTCAGAAAGCTGTGATGGATCTAAGCAAAGGAGCTCTCAAACAGATCTTGGGCCTCATCAAGATAAGTGTGGCCAGTAGGTCAAGGGAAGTGGTCCTCCCCCTCTATTCTGCACTGGTAAAATCCCACCTGGAGTACTGCAAACCAGT
>VWYK01062419.1:0-34914 GCA_013399775.1 Semnornis frantzii | reverse complement strand
TTTTTTTTTTTTAAATCTTTTATCTCTGGGCCCATGACTTGTCAAGATCTGTCCAGGTTTAAGGAGGAGAGGAACACTCCCACAGGCACAGCAAACATTCATTCAGCTTTTTGAGTATCAGACTTCCAGCACCAGATGAATCTAGGTGCGTAACCCCAGACATGAACACCTGGTATGCTTCATTTTCCTGGGTCTGGCTCTGCTGTGCTGTCACACTTGAGTTGTTCTGGGCAGTCAGAGAGAAGTGCATGATAGGTGCCTGGGAAAATTGGTGGAATAAAGGAAAACGAGGTGGCAGCTGTGTCTCTCCCAGCGAGCAGCGTGGAGAGAGTGATGGGAAGTTCATGTGGGAAGGTGAATGGTTTGGAAGATAGCAGAGATTGTTACCAAGATGGAACTGAGGAGTTAACCTATGTACCAGCAAAGTTGTGCTTACTACATGCCTTGGTAATTAAAATCCCGAGGGAGGAATTTTTGTGCAGATTATTTGGTTTCCTGAGTTCAGTTTTGGTGTTTTATTTCTGTGTTGCCATGCAGCAGGGAGTAGGATGTAGCTGAGAAACAGAGCAGGGATGGTCCAGGAAGCTTCAGGCTGTGGGTGACATCAGTGAAGCTGAGAGCAAGAAACAGCTTTTGGCTCTTGTCTGTATTTGCATGTGGGGACTTTGTCTTCAAAGAGGTTATAAGGAAAATGGGACTGAGTCCTTGACTCCAAAGTAATGCTCATAGTGATGAGACTTGAGTAAAGCATGCAGGCTGCAGAGTGGGTTCCTTGTAGGGAATGATGGGCCAGGGACTTTTCCCTGGTGCATGTACTGGGGCTATGAGTTCAGCTTTTCCTTGGAAGGGAGCTGCTACAACCAATGTTATTGGGCCGTCCCATTGTCACAGCAGTGGCAGCAAAATCCGTTTCAGAAAATAAACATTTTGACATGTCCATCACTGGGACTCCTAATCTTAGCACAAACCCCCTGACAGACCAAGGGCTGGAGTCCCTCTGCCTCTTTCCATTTGATACATGGAAATATACATGAACTATTTTTTGCAAATGTGAGCATTGTGGTTTGAGCAGTAATCTTGGTCCCTGCTGTGGTGGAAGGTACCAGAGTAACCTCATCTTAGACTTATAGAATCAGCCAGGTTGGAAGAGACCTCCAAGATCATCCAGTCCAACCTAGCACCCAGCCCTATCCAATCTACTAGACCATGGCACTAAGTGCCCCGTCTAGAATGCCTCCAGGGATGGCAACTCCGCCACTTCCCTGGGCAGCCCGTTCCAATGCCAATCACTCTCTCTGTGAAGAACTTCTTCCTAACATCCAGCCTAAACCTGCCCTGGCACAACTTCCGGTTGTGTCCTCTTGTTCTGTCACTGGGCACCTGGGAGAAGAGACCAACCCCACCTGGCTACAGCCTCCTTTCAGGTGGTTGTAGACTGCAATGAGGTCTGCCCTGAGCCTCCTCTTTTCCACGATGCACACCCCCGGCTCCCTCTCCTCACAGGGCTGTGCTCCAGGTCCCACCAGCTTTGTCACCCTTCTCTGGACACGTTTCAGTACCTCAGCATCTCTCTTGCGTTGAAGGGCTCAGAACTGGACTCAGTACTCAAGGTGTGGCCTGACCAGTGCTGAGTGCAGGGGCAGAATGACTTCCCTGGTCCTGCTGGCCACACTTGTTCTTGATCCAGGCCAGGATGCCATTGGCACTCCTGGCCACCTGGGCACACTGCTGGCTCATGTTCAGCTGCTATCTACCAGCACCCCTAGGTCCCTCTCTGCCTGGCTGCTCTCTCCAGCCACTCTGTGCCCAGCCTGTAACACTGCTTGGGGTTGTTGCTCTCTGGGCCCAGCCCTCCAGCCAGTTCTCGACCCATTTCAGAATGAATCTGTGCAAGCCACGAGCTGCCAGCTCTGCCAGAAGCTTGTTGTGGCAGTGTCAAAGGCTTTGCTGAAGTCCAGGTAGACTACATCCACAGCCTTCCCCACAGTTAATGAGACCTTGAGTCCATAGAGGCTGAAACAGTTTGCTCTCAGTATGGGTGAGTCTTGCAGCAGCCTGTCTTTGCTTTTCCTTTTCTTTCTTTTGGCTGTGGAACTTTCTGTTTGACACAAGAAAATTTGGTTTTCCAGTGTGTGACAATAGCAGCTGTGTCATTCAGGGCTTCACTGCTCTGTTTCATTCAGATAAAAGGTAAAAATGGGACACAGATGGGTAAAGTCCTCTCACAAAGCTAAAGCAGATACAAAACGTGGCCCAGAAGCAATGAGGAGGAAATCACAGCTGGTGAGTCAGTATTACCATGGTATCTGCAGAGTTGACACGAGGTGTCCTCTCCCAGCATGCAGATCTCTTCTGCTTTTGGAAAGTGCATTAGTTAATGACCAAAGATGCTGCTTTCCATTGTCACAGCAATCTCTGGAGGCAAGCCTGATTCTTGCTCAGGGTTGTCTGCTTCCAAGTCTGAAGCTTCCATGCAAACATGCAGATACAGCCTCTGGGAAAAAGATTTATCTTGGGCTTTGGTAGCAAATGAGTGATGACTTGCTGGTGAACCAAAAGGCTGCCCCGTTTTGATGTGTTGTCAATTGGCCATAACCTCCAGGTCTATTTTGTCTGCCTTCCTTTGGCTGCAGGCACTGGAGCAACCTTCTGGTTTCCCTTTTGGCAAGTGCAGGAAGCAAACTGCCTGGCCAGGGTTTAGGCACAATGTCCTCTGCCCCAGAACAAGTTGCAAGAACAGTGAAGCTGTCCTAAAGGTGCTTTTGTGCCTCACAGCAGAGATGCTAGTGGCTTACCTCATCTCTTTGAAGCTCCCTGAAGGATGAGCATGGCTAAACATAAGGAGAGGCTGCAGCTGAACTATCACAGGTGGGATCCAGCAAGAGTCCTTGAGGTGCTTCTGCAGGGCAAAGGCCATAAGTGGGGTGTGCTCAGAACTCGAAAGTGGGGACCTTGGATTTCCTTTACTCTGTCCTATATCAATGAAGAAAGACCAGCTTCTCCAGAGCACCCAGTTCAGGCTCTTGAGCTCTCCTACTCATAGTCGTAGCTGAAGCTGGACCTTATGAATACCTCCAGCTCTTTTGTACCAAGTAGGTGACTGCTGAGTGCCAGCAGAAGATGTGGGGGAGTGAGGAAAAATGTAGAATTTCTGAGTTTGTTCCTTACATATTAGTTTGGTGGAGAAGGCCAAGCGACAGAGGATGAGGAGGAGCTCTTGCCATCTTGGCTGTGAAGTGATAGTGGAGGAGGAGGCTAGCTCTGATGTAGTGGGTTGGTGACATTGCGGAGAGCCAGCTTGGCTCTGATTGTGCAGGGCAGCTAACAAGGGGAAAACAGGTGAGGAGAGAGGTGGTGACCAGGAGCTGACTGCAACCAGCAGCTAACACAGCCCACCTGTAGCCCATGGGAGAGCAGATGGAACAGCAGGATCCAGCGTTTTGCAAGAATCTATTGATTTGTTAACGCTTTTGATGGGCAATTGTCAAGAGTGTGTGTTTTGATAAGGTCAGAGTTTTGGTTTAGCTCTGATTTTATATTTGCTGGTTCAACCAAAATTAAACAGTTCCACAGGAACCTATTGATCCTGTCAGAACTTGCAGCAGTGGGTGATCCCGGAGTTTCTTTTCAGTGAGGTCAGTGTTTTGTGTGATTTTTGTGCAAAAGACAGAGGTAGAAAATCTCAGTCATCAGAAAGGAACATTTCAGCAAAATACAGTGTTCTTTGTGTGCGCGTTTGGTTTTGGTTTTTGTTTTTTTTGTAGTGGTGGGGAAAAAAAGGTCTGGAACGGGCTTTCTTCGCTCAGTTTTGGGATGAAAACATGTTTTGAAACTGCAGGATTGGCTTTGGGAAGGGAATTCTGTTTTCAGTCCAGCTCTAGCTGTAACAGTCTGGGAAGGGAAGAAGCATCATCTGCTTTTTACAGGAAGAGTATGCAGAAGACTAGGTGCCTGCCCTGAGCAGTAAGGTCAGGGTTTCTCAAGCTGCCAGGCAAGTCTGCATAAGCAGTTTAAATTTTATTGCTCCTCACTGCTCCTGTCTGTGCCAGAGGTTACCAGATGTGTGGCCAAAGGGAGTATCCATGCTGCCATTGGCAAGCCTTTGCGTTCGCTCTCGGCACCTTTGGAGCCAGAAGGCAGGCAGGCAGGCATGAGCTTCAGCATCATGTTTTTCTGACTAGGCTGCAGAGCTGATAACCAGGGTGGACCATGGAGCTGGGAGCGCTCATGCAGTGACCTTCACTTGGGCACCATTTCTTTTGGTTGCGTGTGTTTCTTACAGCCTTGGTCTTCCCCCAAAAAGCTTGTCTCTGAAATCCCCACGTGGAAAGAGAGCAAAACTCAA
This sequence comes from Semnornis frantzii, assembly GCA_013399775.1. Taxonomy (NCBI): domain Eukaryota; kingdom Metazoa; phylum Chordata; class Aves; order Piciformes; family Ramphastidae; genus Semnornis; species Semnornis frantzii. Next base: position 30,569 of record VWYK01062419.1, on the reverse strand, counting down.
CAGTTAGGAGAGGAGGGGCAGATGCCACCTTTGTGGTGGCTATAAATAGACTAAGAAGTGGCTGAGGGAACAGCTGCAGTCACACCAACTCAGTCTAACCACTGTGTGTCAGAGCTGGGTGGCTACCTCTTATGTCTAGGGTACCCTCAAAAAAGGGAAGCAGTAAATCACAGAATCATGAAAGGCAGGAGTTGGAAGGGACCTCTGGAGACCATGAAGTCCAACCCCCATGCCAAGACGGGTTCACCTGTGGAAGGTCACACAGGAACACATCTGGGTGGGTTTTGAATGTCTCCAGAGATGGAGACTTCACCACCTCTCTGGGCAGCCTGCTCCATTACTGTCACCCTTAAAGAAGTTCCTCCTCATGTTAGATGGCACTTCTTATGTTTAAGTTCATGCCCATTCCTCCTTGTCCTGTCACTGGGCACCCCTGAGAAAAGCCTGGGCCCATCATCCTGACAGCCACCCTTTAAATATAAGCATTGATGAGATTTCCTCCCTCCCTGTCTTTCTCTTCCAGACTGAAAAGACCCAATTCTGTCTTTGCTGGTGTTGTTCTTTGAACCCGAATCCTCTCTTGGTGTCTAGTGTCTGCTAACTGTTTTTTGTAGGAAGAATTCAACATCTTTCTTTGTGTGAACTCTGGGATGCATCTTACAGGGTCCTGTAGATTTATGTCTGTTGAGGTTCCTTAAGTGGTCCTGAACTATCAGAAAGCAGATGACAGCTCTATCAAAAGGCAGGTGACAGAAATTGTTGTGTGCTATTGAGTGTCAGTCTTGGGACTGAAGAAAAATCAAAGGTACTGGGGCAATCCAAACTGGATTTTGGCAGGTTGGCACAGGTGGCAGTGAAGCTGCTCTCAGTGGACTCTTGCCACTCAAAACACTTCATTGAAAAAAGCAGGAGGTAACACATAAGACTTTTCCTAGGCTTCCTCACAAAAATATGTTTTTCAACAGCAAAGTTTTTGGCCTCAGAGGTGGAATCTTTTTGTAAGAAGAAATGCAAGAAGAATGTGTAGTATTTCAGGGGTTTGTTCTGCTTGCTTGAATTTCCCTTCATGGTTTTGCTGACAGAGCAAAGTTGTTTGCAGAGCTCTGGCAAAATCATGGAATCACAGAATATATTTGGTTGGAAGAGACCTTCGAGATCATCCAGTCCAAATAGTTCTTGATAATAATCCTTACATGTGCAGTGAAGGAGTTCCTGTGCCATTCTTATCCTGCTGCTGGAAAGATACGGGGAGAGAAAGAGCTGAATTTGCCCTTAATATAAAAACTAAGAAGCATGGGAACTACAGCTTCTTTTTGCTCCCTTTACAGCTTCAGGTTTCTGTTGTCATCTGTGTGTTCCCAGTAGTGGATGATGCTGCTAAAGTAAGGTTTCTGTCAGAGCAAACATAGTGAGACCTTCCTGCAAAATTTGATTAGCTAATGGTCTCTTCTTGCTTGGTGTGAGCAGCCTGTCCCTGGAGGAATGGAAAAAGCTGCATGTATGGGGCTGTGCGTGGGGAGGAGAGTATTCAAACAGAAAGTATTCACACTCTGAAACTCCTGCCCCTGCTGCTGCTTTCAGGTTCCTGTTTTAAGAGGATCTGATGGGGTGCTTTTCTCACACCCAGTGTTGTGGAGGTATGTGGTAGTTTCCTGATTCTGCCCACCTGCTGCTCCAGCCCCAGGATCTTTGACAGCTGTCTGATGGGTTTCTCTTGTTTTCTTGGAGGGGGGTGTCTGCAGGACCTGCAGCAGACAGATTTTTTTTCCTACCTGGTGCTTGGCAAAGGGAGTAAAATCTCTCTGTACCACCTACTGGTGAGGCTTTAATACTGGGTTTAGTTCTGGGTACCACAGTGTAAGAAAGACATTGAGATCCTGAAGGGTATCCAGAGAAGAGCAGCAAGGCTGGTGAGGGGTTTGGAGGACATGTTGTATGAGGGGTGGCTGGGGGAGCTGGGGTTGTAGTCTGGAGAAGAGAAGGCTAAGGAGAAATCTTACTGTGCTCTACAGCTGTCTCAAAGAAGGTTGTAGTGAGGCTGGTGTTGGTCTCTTCTCCAAGTAACTAGCGAAAGGATGAGTGGAAATGGGCTTAAGTTGTGCTAGGGGAGGTTTAGGTTTGATATTACAAAAAATGTCTTTGCTGAGAGAGTGGTCAGGCATTGGAACAGGCTGCCCAGGGAAGTGGTGGAGTTACCATCCCTGGAGGCATTCAAGAAGCACGTAGAGGTGGCACTTCAGGATATAGTTTAGTGGTCATGGTAGCTGGGTTATGATTGGACCTGATCACCTTAAAGGTCTTTTCCAACCTTAATGATTCTGTGATTCTGCTTTGCCTTTACACCACAGAGGTGGTCGGGTCCACGTGTGGGTAACCCATCCCTTTCCATGGAGCCAGGTCCTGGCAGCAGTGGGACACCTAAGGGTGTGTTCAGCACCATTATCCCCCCCCAACATAATACCACGGCTGCCTCATCGTGTTCTTGCCACAAGTTCCATCTCTCTGTCGCCCAGGCTGCCTGACCCCACACCCTTGTGCTGGGCTCCTTATCACCCAGACACAAGGTTTTCTCAGTGGTGTGCTTTTGAGATAGCCCTCGTCTGCTTGAAAAAGGTGTCCATGTCCTCTGGCACAGAGCATGGCAGCAGCAGGGATGTGGCCCTAAGAGCCAGCAGCAAGAGTCAGCAATCCCATGATATAACCATGGTGGTTTGGAACAGGCTGCCCAGAGAAGCTGTGGAGCCTCCATCTCTGGAGGCATTCACAACCTGCCTGGATGTGTTCCTGTGTGATTTGCTCTGCATGATCCTACTCTAGCAGAGGGTTGAACTAGATGATCTTCAGAGGTCCCTTCCAGCCCTTACCATTCTGTGATTATTTGTTATTCAAACTCCAGGCTCACATCTGGTGAGGAAAGCAGGAAAACATTTGGCCCACACAGCAAAAATCAACCCTTTAGACACCAGTTCAATTTGTGTGCCCAGTTACCCAAACTCATCAGGTTTCCTGTCTGTTGGCTTACCTGGAGAGGAGTCATGTTCCTGCTTCCCTGTGCCACTCTTTGGCTTGGGCACATGCAGCCAGGACAGAGCTGGTTCTGGGTTTCTCTGGTGGGTGAACTTTGCCACGCATGATGTGCCAAGCCTGTAGGCTTAAGCACATGGTTAAGTCCAAGCAAGTCACCAACCACCTTTTGGCTCTCCTTGAGCATGCAGCATCCTGACCTGTATTTTTTTTTTTTTTAGGCACCACTGTAGTGTTCTTGCACAAATACCCCTTGAGGTAAAAACCTGTGGCCAGACCCACCTGTAATTAAAGCTTAATTTAATTCACATGCTGACTGATCTTAGTTGAGCAGTGAGTATAGTATGTGCAGAGCTGGTACCTCTGAGATGACCTATTTATTATCTGGTTGCTTTTTATGCCCCGACACATTTTATTCTGGAATGTCAGCACTTGAAACAAAGAGGAACAAAATATTATTTTACAAGTTGTGCTTAGGTGTATTTAGAAGTTGGCTTGAACAAAGCACACAGTTCCTTCTGAGCTGCTGAACTGAGATCCATTATTTTTTTTTCTTTGGCGGATTGTCAAAAAATGATCTTTCCTCTCTTCAGAGTCGAGTCCTGCAACCAGTGCTCTGGGGACAAAAAGGAGTGACTGCTACATTCTTCCTGTATGCAGCACTGGTGAGGCCACAACTTGAGTAGAGGGTTCAGTTTTGGGGCCCTCACTGCAAGAAAGACATTGAAGTGCCTAAGTGTGTCCGGAGAAGGGAACTGGGGTCTATCAGTCTGGAGAAAAGGAGGCTGAGGGGTGACTTTCTCACTCTCTACAACTCCCTGAAAAGAGGTTGGATCCAGATGGATGTTGGTCTCTTCTCCCTGTTGCCCCAGGGGATGTTTAGGCTGCATAATAGAAAAAACTTCTTGGTTGAAAGGGTTCTCAAAGACTGGAACAGACTCCCCAGGGAGGTGGTTGAATCCCCATTCAGGGAGGTGTTTCAGAGAGGCAGAGATGTGGTACTGAGGGGCCTGGTTTAGCACCAGACTTGGTAGAGTTAGAGAATGGTTGGAGTTGATGATCTTGAAGGTCTCTTCCAACCAAAATGATTTTGTGAGTCTGTGCTCCTCTTTGAATAACTTCAGTGCACTTGAAGCAAGAACCTGTCCCTTGCCTTGCTGTCACAGGGCTGTTGGCATCACCCAAATACATGCTTGGAGTTGTTAGTGTTTAATTACTGAGGCCCATGTTGGACATACTGTGTAAATTACAGAGAGCTTGGTTTCTTGGCCATATTTAAACATTGGAGAAACACATTGTTTAGGCTTTAAGGTTGCTTCTTTTGGCTTTGCTTCATCAAGATGGTTTATTTTCAGCCTTTTTTTCATCTCTTTGCTTCTTCAAAATCCAGTCAGTTGTGTGTGTGTATATTGTTTTTGTTTTTTTAAGAAGTAATCATCCTGCTATGAAATGCTGAAAAGAAATATCCTGATTTTTCCCAAAAGCACATTTTCTTTTTTGTTTTTAGTTGAAACTGCACTGATCTGGCCCCTTTGTATATGTGATGTTTTATTCCTGATAAAGCAAGTTTGCTTTTTTCTTTCCATGAGGTTTTTATCCACCAAAGAGTTCCAGCTGTGCAGGAACTGGTGAACAGTAGCTGTTTCATTGATCTTATTTGCCCAGTTCTTAAGCGTCTTTGCAGAGTTACAGCTCTCTGTTCTCCTTTCAGACAGCTCTTTTGTCAGATTTTGAGGAGGAAAAAGTTGTGGTTTGGTAGAGATAGGTAATGATTAGACTTGCTGGTCTTAAAGGTCTTTTCCAACTGAAACAATTCTCTGATTCTCTGATAATTTTATGCTCAGAAGGACATAGACTGCAGAAGTCAAATTCTTCTTAGTGATTCAGCTTTTGCAGCTGCCCCCTAGCACACTTGTAATGCAACAGAAAGAGAGAGGCTGAGGTAGTTCACAGCAGTCGCTTGTTGGATGAAGGTCCCTGAACTTTATTTACATTGCTGTGAAGGCTGTGGGAAAACTCACTATGCAGCAGGAGAGCGGAGCTATGCAATGGAAAAGACCGAAGTCCTTCACTGTGCCACATTGTAATCTCCCTCTTGCTTTCAGAGGTTCGACTTTGCTGCTCTGTTTCATGCTTTCCATGCCATTCATGGAATGATCCCAACTGAAAAAGCCTGGTTTACAATCCTGCTGGCCAGGGTAACTATGGCAAAGACTGGGGGGAGGGGGAGGTTCACAAGGCACAGCCTGAAGCTGTCTGCAGCTTCCTGGGAGCAGCACAAGGAGCAAAGGGTGGGGAGCAGCTGCTCAAATGGACACAGTTAACTTGCTCTGGGTATGGTATTTTCTTTCCCTACCATAGGATCTGCCATGCCTTTGTGCAGCATTCGACTGGCAGTGCTTTCAGTCTGTACCCCTAGCCTTCTTGCCTTCACCAGCTAGGGTCCTGTGGTGACTCCAGGGATTGCCTTGTATTCCTGGTGTGAAAAAAAGCTGCCACTTGGTGTGGAAAGCACATGCCCCTTGCCCACCATGAGGGGAGAAAGGCATTAAAATAGCTATAAAATAAATCTTTTTCCTTACATGGTCCAGTTAAGCTTTCTTTTTCCTATCCTTGTTGCTCTATAGATGCACACACAGATTGGATGCCCAGTACAGGCACCTGCCACTTTGTGTGCTGCTGGCCTGTCTGCACAAACCTGATGCTGGGTGAAAACACTACTAAAGTCAGATGGTGCAGCTTTGCCCCTACTTTCGTCTGTGCTATTTAATCACTTGTGGACAGCTCTGGCTCCTGACATTGTTCTGCTTCACCTTGGTGTTGAGGGAAGCTGGCCTTGTTGTGTTGAAGAGTTAAGCTTTGCTCTTAAGTGGATTTTGCTGATTGGATTGTCCTTCATGTTGATGTGAGCAAAGCATAATCGCGTGAGTAATGTAAAAAATCTGCCTGACCCTGAAGGCCAAAATCTGTTGCTGCAGCAGGTGTGGCTAAGCCAGTTTCTGCAGCCACTGGCTGATGGGTGTGGATAACTGGCATCGTGTCTGATTGCCTCTGGTGTCCCAAATGGTTAGATGCGGTAGGCAAGCAGGGGCCTTTTTATGTGAGCAAAAGAAGCTGGCATTCAGCCCTCTGCAGGCGTAACAGGACATCTGCTGTGCGCTGCCAGCCTGTCTTCTGTAGCATGGAGCTCACTGACGGCAACAGGCTCACCTTTGCAAAAGGAATTCCCTTGCTGAGAGCAAGCACCTTGCTGCACTCCTTGCAGAAGCTGTACAGTAAACCTTTGGCTTTCTCGCTTGTGTTTTACAGGAACCTGTTTCCTTCGAATCTCGTTGCTGCAGCTTTCCAGACGGTAAGGGCTTGGGACGTGAGCTACAGTGACAGACAAACAGCTGCTCTGCTGTGAAAAAAGATGAGAAAGACAGTCTAGAAAAGCCTAAATTAATTTACTCGGACTTTTTCAAAGCCCCTGATGCCATCAGATGCGCAACTTCTGCAGCAAATGCTTTGATTTTGAAAGATACTTCTCAAACAAAAGCATAATTTTGTAGGTTGTGTTTTGTGCTTCCACCAATAATGCTCTTTAAGCTTTGTGCTTTGGGTACCATGCTGGGCAGTAGTGGCAGCTCTGCTCTGTGCTAGTCTGCTTGTCCCTTCACAGGAGCTAGCTGGGAAACCCTGGGATACATAACTTGAAGCTGATCTAAGAACAGACAAGGCTGAAGACTTTTAGAACAGAATCATAGAACCATTTTGGTCTAAAGAGACCTTTAAGATCAAGTCCAACCTTCAACCTAAGACCACCATGGACATTAAACTGTACCATGTCCACATGTTTTTTGAACACTTCCAGGGATGATGACTTCACTCTCCCATGTTGCCTGATGCTTTTATTCAGTGTTTCCCATTATGTACCTTGCTGGATTAATTGCTCAGCCTGGTTTCTGTTACAGCAGAGGACTCTAAAGTGTGGTAGGCTCACTGGTACCAGAACAGACTATGGTACTGTGGTCCTTTCTATCAACTGATAGAAAGGAGCTGTGGGGCTCCAAGAAGATTTGGATTTATTAGTTACTGATAATTTCAGATGCTTAGATAGACATGGTTGAAGCAGGTGAGGGACACCTCTCTGCAGTTCCCTGTGAGAGTAGGTTGGAACAAGGTGGGTGTTGGTCTCTTCTCCTTAGTAACAAGTGATAGGAGGAGAGGAAATAGGTTTAGGTTGGAGATTAGGAGAACCTTCTTGATTGAAAGGGTTCTCAACCATTGGTGAAGTCTCCAACCAAAATGATTCTGAGAATACTGTTACAGGGCATAGTGATTCTTTGCTACAGGATCAAAATAATAGTTTTTGCCTTCATAGTCTTCTGTGGGTTTGGTTTTGTACAAACCCGAGGTCGAACTCTTTGAATCAAAAGCTGTTTTAGTGTGTATATCATATAGCACAAGTCAATATGCCATTAACAAGAGCAGGAGCAGTCCAAAAATACCATGAAGTGTCAGGGTCCTGTATGTTCAGATCAGATGGAGAAATTCTCCTTGTCCCCTGCACTGCTGTTGTCACAGGTAATTGGCAAATACACAAACTTTCTTCTATTTTGTGTCTAAAAGAACTGAGCCCAAAGAAGTGCCCTGCTTTTGTGAGGTGTCTAGCTTATTTATCCAGGCAAACTGCTGCCCTGAATTTTAGATATTTTACTGACAGTTTGAGTGCCAGTTTCACATATTGGTGATTCAATCAGCAAACATTGTGATTTTTGTTTCTCTTGTTCCTTTTCTCACCTGCAGTATGCAACAGAATATAAGATGCTGCTCAGAAACACTACCTCTGGAAATGTCACGTGGGAAAAGGTAAGGTCGCTACTTCAGTTTTTACCCAAACCTTTGTCAGCTGTCATATTTGATTAGTTGGCAGTCTTTAATCCCTTCCAGAAGTCATTGGTAAGAAGGAAGTAGTTTTCTTTGCCTGGAATTGAGACACACACATTAGCCATATGAATTACCCACAGCCACACAAGAAAGCTGTGATGGACAGGAGATCCTTGAGACCTTTTTAGGCCACACTTTCTTAGACTTGCTCTCACTTGATCCTAGTTTTGATTGGTCACTCTGCTTAATGTTTCTAAATAACTTTCCGCAGATGCGGAATTAGATAGCCATGAGACTGGCTGAGTATTTCCTTTAAACCTTACTCTTCATCAGCAGTTTGGAGAGAATGAGCTTTGCTCCACTGCCCAAGCTTCTTTTTTAGAAAGCAAAGAGGTTGATTGAGAATTATTTTCTCTTGTTACCATCTTAGAAGCAGTAAGAAGTGATCTGAAGGAGTAAAAATTAAGGACAGAACATTACAAATAGACTTGTACTGCAATGATGTCAGAAAAGAAATGAGTTTGGAGTTGTAGCTGAGGGTCCATATTTAGTTGGGAGGACTTCTAGAGATGCTCTGTATCTTGTTGAGTGGTGTTTCTGCAGGGGGCTGTCCAACATCTTTATAACTGGAGAGAGCCAACATGCTGCAGGTCCAGCAGTAAATTCAAGTTTCTTACAGGCAGTGTGCTGTGGAACAGACCCAGCTTGCCATGTGTCTCCTCACTCCAAATGAAGCACCTCATGTGCTTTCATGGGATTTTGAGGGGACAGGTCTGAGACTAGAAATTAATGCTTAGAAATATCTAAAGGGCAATTGCCCAGGGAGGTTGTGGAGCCTCCTTCTCTAGAGACTTTCAAAACCCATCCAGACGTGTTCTTGTGTGACCTGCCCAACGTGATCCTGCTTTGGCAGGGATGTTGGACTCAATCTTCTTAGGTCTCTTCCAACCCCTACCATGATTCTATGATTCCGTAATGATGCTTGTCTCTTTTCAGTGGTGTCCAGTGACAGGACAAGGGGCAATGAGCACAAACTGGAACATAGGAGGTTCCATGCAAACATAAGGAAAACATTCTTCCCTATAAGGGTGGCAGAGCACAGGGGCAGGCTGCCCAGGGGGGTTGTGGAATCTCCATCTCTAGAGGCATTCCACAGCTGCCTGACCACGTTCCTCTGTGATTTACTGTAGGTGACCATGCTCTAGCAGGGGGGTTGGACTCCAGAGGACCTTCAGAGGTCCCTTCCAGTCCTACCATGCTGTTATTCTATGAGATGACTTTCAGGGTTATTTTCTGTTTCTGTGACTATCTGAGATCAGTATTGGGTTGTTACTGATTTGAGTGCCTGCAGGGCGAGAAACTACTACTGTTTGTGTTTGTCATGGAAGGGCTCAGGTGGGGCTTGCTCACCAGTTTGTAAAACTATTGAGGAAAAAGCAGTTTGTGCTCACCCCGAGTGACTCTGAAGCATGGCTGTGAGCAGAGGAAGTGCTGGCCTCATTGCCTTCTGCCTGACACACATGATGCTTGAGCAGGTGATGCAGAACAGCGTTTCTGAACTCTGCTTTCCGCTGAACTTTCACCAGTCCCGCGGGCAGGCTGAGAGGTTACTTTGGCACAAGAACTGAGCAGGGGAAAAGTCACCCCTTGCCTGGAAGCCTGCTGCTACATGGTGAGTGGTTGCAGTGGGGAAGAGGGCAGCCCCATCTGCCTGGGCTCTGCCCGTGCCTGTAAAATTGCATTAGCCCAGCTCTGCACTCGCCCCATCTGACATGGCTGCATGGCAAGGGCTGCACACCGGAAAGGCGCTTTGTCTCCTCACAGCAGTGTGCGCCCTCAGGCAGTATGTGCCCCTGCCCTGAAAAGCGAGCTTCAGGATGAAAGGCTGTAACAGTGTGCTCTTAGACACGTGTGTTTGCTTACAGGTTAGAGTTGCTCTTCATTTAAGCAAGGGTAAACGAGAGGTGAATGAGACTCTTGTTCATCTTCCATGTCAGGTTTGATCAGGGCTCCTTGGTAACCATCGGGGCCAACCCTACCCACTGAACATAGGCCTGCCTGTCAAGCACTTTTTAAAGGTTTGTCTATAACCATCGCTGTTACTTGAGAGACAAGAATGCATCTTTTGGCTACCTAAAACCCAAAGTTCTATTTCGACTTTTTTCTTTTCCCACTTATCAGACTCCCATTTGATGCAATATCAGAAATAAAAATACTCTGGATTTGTCAGTGGTGCCTGTTTTTGCCATTGGTTGTGATGTAAAGGTTATTTCTGCTGTCGCTTTTCCAAAACTTTCAGTTGTTGGACCAAAGTCAGAGCTGAGCTGTTTTAGTTCCAGAGGACGCCCTACAGTCTAGGGATGAGTGGACCAAATAGAAAGAAAGCAGAAAGCATCATCTTAGTTTTGTGAGCTCAGTTTCAGTACTGGTCTGACCACATTATTTATGGGTAGATAAGGATTAAGTTTGGAAGAGTATGGTTTTTGGATTATGCTTAGTATAAATATCATAGTGACAGAAATTGGGTTCCAGGGAAACAGGATGATACTCCTATTCAGCGTTTTCTTTCATCAGCACAACGTTTGATTCCACTTCCCCAGTCAGTGGTGTAGAGCAGAGTTTTCCATTGATTACATATTATTTCCTCACCACTGGTTAGTTTGCTCTGTCTTGGTCTGGATAATGGGGCACGTAGATATCTGTTCAGCTATGTCCTTTGTGTTCTCACGCCTCCCTTATGTTTGCCTAGCTTTTATGGCTACATCCTCTCTGTTTGTTTGGCAGCAGGGCTTCCAGGGGCAAAGGCTATCTCGGTTCCCCATCCGCAGCACAGGGTGGCTGTCAGGGGACACTTCTGAGTTCCTGTTGTGGCAGCAGTAAAAGGCCACAGACCGGTGATCGCTCTTCTTCCTCACATCACATGGCTACTTTTCAGCCACCTACTACTGGGGGACAGCTCAATGTCAGCAGTTGTTTCCTTGATAAGCATTTCGTTTCAAGAGCTAAAAAAAACAATGGCGTCTTCAGAGAGATTCAAGCACCAGAAGAACTCCATGAATCTTCCTACCAGAACACAGAATTTCAAGCAAACAATACCGTGCCCCATCGCTCATTCAGGAACAAAGCTCTCATTAAAGCTGTTTTTGTTTTGTGTCCACAATGCTGCTTGGTTTGGCAGCTCATTTGGGGTGATGCACTCTTCTGTTAGAGTACAAAAAGGCTGTTCAGCATCTGCCAGTTTTAGAGGCTGGGACTGAGAGTATCTTCCGCTGAGGATTTGCTGCTGGGCTCTTGCCATATTTTGCTGCGAGGAGGTGATGTTCCCTGAACACCACAGATGGTGCCCTTGATTTGCAGGGATCAATTTCTTGCAGGTAGTTACTAATCTGTGCAAATGATGCACTTTCTGCTACATCTGCCCTGATGGGAGGCGATGGTAAAAGCTGTAAAGAAATCGATTCAAGAGGGAGAAAGGAAGAGCAAGATCTGAAAGGGTTGGCAGGACGACAGTGAATAGAAGGAAACAGCTAAAGGTTTTGGTGGCTGTGCAGAGTTCCTCCTCTGGTCACCAGGAATCCAGGAGTCCCCAGATCAGAAGAGCTAGGCTTTAAGGACCAGTAAGTGTGAGTACTTGCAGAACAGCAGCAGCAGTGATTGTAGAGCCAGGAGCGAGGTGGAAAGAGACATCTCCAAGGGTGAAAGAAGACTTCAACTCCATGTATTGTCATTCTGCAGAGGTACAGGAGAGTTCAAGGAGAGGTAGCCAGTTCATGCACAGTAGGAGACTGTGAAGGTTAAGACAAAAGGTGAGAAGCCACCCGTGCCCTGACCGTAGCTAACTGGAGGCACTACTGTCTCTTGCCCCCATGTACATTCCTAAGAACAAAATCTGGCAAGCCTTTGGCACCTGTGGTTCTGAGAAGGTGGAACAGCTGATGCTAGTGGGGATTGAATCACCTGGAGAAGCCCTGAATGTCACTAACCAGGGAGGTGACCTTCTGAATTAAGCACAAGGAGCTCTGGCCCTGGTTTTCCTGTGTGCTCCCAAACTGTCCCGCTCTGTGCCCCTGTGTTCCCTACCCAGCTGATGGGAAGCTGGGCAAGCCTCTTGCAGATTCAGTATGCCTCTGCCTCATTCCTGAGACTTGATCTCTGAGAGGCCCAGACAGTAGCAAGTTACTGGGCTTCAGGCTTACACCACTGTGTTCAATAAGTTAAGAAGCAAATCTCCAGCAGGAGATAAGAGAAGAGGAGAGGAAATGGCCTTGAAATTGTACCATGGGGGTTTAGGTTGGATATCAGGGAAAACTTCTTTCCTGAAAGAGTGGTCAGGCATTGGAACAGGCTGCCCAGGGAGGTGGTGGAGTCACCGTCCCTGCAGGTGTTCAAGAAATGTGTAGATGTTGTACTTTGAGCCATGGTTTAGTGGGCATGGTGGTGTTGTTTTGGTGTTGGACTTGGTGATCTTGTCCATCTTTTCCAACCCTAACCATCTTGTAATTCTTAAGTGCTGCAGCCACACCATGTGAATGAAATAGACCTTTTTTCCCTGGTGTTTCCCCATGCACTTTCTTCCTGCAAATAAAATCTGAGGCTCCTATACTGAGTTGTACGTTAGTACTAATAAATTGTCACTAAGACGTTGCTGGGTTCTTTTCAGCCTTATGGCCTACCTCATCTCCTAACTCTGGAGTTTTGTTTTACCAACAGAAGTGAAATTTGAGCCATGTGTGCATGCCATGTGCACAGAGAGATCAATCAGTAGGAGGAGGGTTTTGGTCCAATTTTTCTAACCTCAAAAGTGTGGAGTGTTCAGGTCTCAAAACAGATTATAGACAAAACTCTCCAGGCAGAAAAGTGTTACTGTCTGTGAAGAAACCAGCACATTTCTACAGACATCTCTGGAGATTCACTGTGCCCCACTCAGTATCCTGCCTATCTTTTCAGTTCTTTCAATTGGAAATCAAATAAATCCTCACACAACTTAGTCCTGAACAAGCAGCCACTGTGAAAACAAAACAAAACAGAAAAACCACAAACAAACAAACAAAAAAAAGCAGCTCTTAGATCTCTTGTACCTAGCAAATAAAAAATCCAGAAGCTTCATTGCTTCTAAACACTCTTGGTTAGCAGTGGTTTCATCTTCATGCTTTTGTGTATAATTTATGTTTCATCCTCTTCCCTGCAGTTCCACCTGCCACAGTCCAGCTCGACTTCCAGTAAAAATCTCATCCCCAACATGCTGGGTTTTTTATCAGAGTTAGCAGATCAGCATCCCAATTTCTTTAGTCAATATTCATTACAAGCTTTTAGCTCAGAGTATATTTTTCTTTCCTGGTGTTGAGCTAGTGTCTACTTAAACTAGCCAGGAGACCAAAACTTGTACACAAACCTAATCAGGTTTAGAAGCCCTTCCAAATAAAACAAGCATTTAACATGTTGAGCTTGGACTGCCAGGCCAGAGGGTTTAAAAAAACCCCAACAAAAGAGTTTATCAAAACAATTATATTTTTATGTAGCCACAAGAACGCTCATTCAGATTGTTTGATACTACATTGCCAAACAAGTTCCATCTCTCTTTGGTGGAGGACCAGCAGAGCAGACTTGTGAGCAGACTGGCTTTTGGCAACAGCTGGATCCTGGTTCTAGCCTCTTATTTTTACCATGCAGCCACCTGATTTCTGAGAAGGGAAATGTGTATTTCTTCTCCTCTGGCTGTATCTCCTGTGGCTGCTGTGGACAGATAAGTGAACAGGTTTCCACAGTCAGCCTCCTTTGTACGTCCCTCTCCCCACTTTATACTTCATAATTTTTTTCTGCTTTAGCAGTGCGCCCAGGTAGCCAAGAGGGCCAACGGCATCCTGGCCTGTCTCAGGAGTAGTCTGGCCAGCAGGACCAGGGCAGTCCTTCTGCCCCTGTACTCGGCACTGGTCAGGCCACACCTTGAGTATTGTGTCCAGTTCTGGGCCTTCAATGCAAGAGAGCTGTTGAGGTGCTTGAATGTGTCCAGAGAAGGGCACCCGGGCTGGGGTGGGGGCTGGTGCACAGCCCTGTGAGGAGAGGCTGAGGGAGCTGAGGGTGTTCAGCCTGGAGAAGAGAAGGCTCAGGGGAGACCTTATTGCCCTCTACAACTACCTGAAGGGAGGTTGTAGCCAGGCTGGGATTGGCCTCTTCTCCCAGGCACCCAGAGACAGAATAAGAGGGCACAGTCTCAAGCTGCACCAGGGCAGGTTCAGGCTGGATGTTAGGAGGAAGTTCTTCACAGCAAGAGTGATTGGCATTGGAATGGGCTGCCCAAGGAGGTGGTGGAGTCCCTGTCCCTGGAGTTGTTTAAAAGGAGACTGGATGAGGCTCTTGGTGCCATGATTTAGTTAATTATAGATGGTGTTCGGTTGGACTTATCATCCCAAAGGTATTTTCCAACCTGGTTAATTCTGTGTGGTTCTCTCCTGATTTTTGTCTGCACTAAAGCAGTGGAGCTGGCAGCTTGAGAGCAGACTCCCATCGGAAGTGTCAGGAGGTGTCAGTGTTTAAAAGAGGCAGAGATGCAGTGCTGAGTACCACTGGTTTAGCACCAGGTTTGGTAGAGTTAAGCTGCAGCTGGACTCCGTGATCTTAAAGGGCCTGGAGAATAAATCTGAGGAAGAGTAACTGAAAGATCTGGGGCTGTTTAGTTTGAAAAAGAGGAGGCTAAGAGGAGACCTCATGGCTGTCTACAGCTACCTGAAAGGAGGTTGTGGAGAGGTTGGCACTGGTCTCTTCTCACAGGTAAATAGTGATAGAACAAGAGGGAATGGCCTCAAGCTGCAACCGAGTAGTTTAGACTGGACATTAGGAAACATTTTCTTCCTAGCAAGAGTGTTCAGGCATTGGAATGTGCTGCCCAGGGAGGTGGTGGAGTCACCAACCCTGGATGTGTTTAAAGGTCATTTGGATGCGGTGCTTGGGGATATGGTTTAGGGTATATCCTGTAGAGTAGGGATATGGGTTGGACTTGATGATCCTGAGGGCCTTTGCCAACATGAATGTTTCTGCGATTCTGTGAACCCAAATGTTCTATTGCTCTATGAATTAAGAGCATGGTTGGGTCCATAATGCTGCAAGGCTCTTGCAGGTATGATTTATTTAGCTGGTAGAATTATCGTAGTGCCAACAGTGAATGGTGCTTGGTGGAATAAGCAGAGGTTGGGAATTGGTGTCAGTAGTATCTGCCATTTATGCTCACAGTCACTCCCACACCCATCTTTCCTCACGGGGAAACAGGCAGGAGTATTTCAGTCTTTCAACCACCTACGTGATGGATACTCACGCTGTTTCCTGTCTGCAGTGAGGCTTGGCCTGAGTAAACTGGGGAGGTTTCCTCTTCAGGTGACAGGTGTGGTAGTGGAAGGCAGGAGGGGACGTAATGGCAGGCCCCTTCCTTCTCCAGTGAATTCAGGCCAGCTCATAACCAGGGAAGCTTACATCTGGACAGTGTCCAGATCCTGTTTGATTCCCTTCCACAAAACAGCTTCTGCTCTTTGCTGCCCGATCAATCTGAAATCAGCAAAAGGAGGTCCCCCTTTGGTGGACTTTTGTGCCTGTTTTGTGTCTAACAAGCCTTCTTTTTTTGCCTCTGCAGGTCCCTGTGGGTACTGAGATTGAAGGGATGAATATCCTGGGACTGGTGCTGTTTGCTCTGGTTTTAGGAGTGGCTCTGAAAAAGCTTGGCCCGGAAGGGGAAGACCTGATCCGCTTTTTTAATTCCTTCAATGAGGCAACCATGGTCTTGGTTTCCTGGATTATGTGGTAAGTGTGTGACTGCAGATACATCTGCAGCACAGTATTATGCTGACTTCAGGAATCTCACCACTTAGCCATCTTCCCAGCTTTTCCCTGCCAGATCCCTCATCACATGAAAAGTGGATGTCCTGGTGTCACATGTTGGGGTCTTTTCTTGTTTATGCCCTGTAATTAAGCAGTCACGCGTAGCTTAAGACAGGAGCATGGAGCACTTCAGAGGGTCACTTCCAAATCCTCTCCAGGATTTGTTTTTGATTAATTAGTGGAAAGGAGGCTTTCTGTTTCAAAGCAAGGTGCTTGCGTGGCTGACTGCCATCATGTGCCTAAAGGCATTGTCCTCGAACAAACGGCGGAGATGTGCCCAAGTGAGGAGTACTCTAACTAAATTTATGCTCATAGCTGTGTGCCTTCTGTGGGCCAAAAGGTTACTTAGAACTGTAGAATCATTGCAGCTGGAGAAGATCTTGAAGATCATCAAGTCCAGACATTCTCTAACTCTACCAAGTCTGGGGCTAACTCGCGTCTCTCAGCACCACATCTCTGCCTCCTTGAAATATCTCCAGGGATGGGGATTTGACCACTTCCCTTGGAAGACTGTTTCAGTCTTTGAAAACTCTTTCAGTCAAGAAGTTGCTTCTAATATCCATCCTAACCCTCTCCTGGCACAACTTGAAGCCATTTTCTCTTGCTTGTTAATAGGGAGAAAAGACCAACCCCCCACTTGGCTCCAGCCTCCTTTCAAGAAGTTGTAGAGTGAGAAGCTTGAGAGAAACCCCGTTGAGTGCATGCATACAGTGCCCCATCTGTCTACTTGCATCAAACAGTGATGAAGAGCCTATGTCCTTTTGTGCAGAAGGGAGGAACAGTGCCAAAGGCTCTGCTGTCCATGCCACTGAAACATTACTACTGACTGTTGAGTGTTTTGTCATTGTTATCAGCAGAGCCCGAATTATACAGAGGGGTTTTTAATCTCCACTCCTCTTCCAAGGTCGCTTTCCATTTCTTAGGTGAAGCAGGAGCTACTGAGCAGAGCCATCAGCTGTTTATTGTTTGTGCTTGCTCCTTCAGAGACACTCCTTTTTTCCATTTCACATCTCTGACAGTAGTTATGAAGGTTGCTTCTTTGTCTTCTGCCTATTAATGAGCAAATGCATTATTTCACTGCCTTACTTCCTCGGAGTCCAAACATGTTTATGGGATTAGTGTTGCTCTGACTGATTTCACAAAGCTGTTGGCAGCAAACCAAGTCTGTATGTTAGAAACTGGAGCATGTTGAACTCCTCTGGGGAGTGCTTCAGGCCACCTGAGTTAGGACATGACCAGCCTTCTGATGGGGTTTTCTGTCAGGTAGGATGAATCCGGGCCTCAGAGAAGTGTTATGCCTGTTCTTGTGCAGATAGATAGGTCTAGGTAGCTCACATGTGAAAAAGTCTTTCTAAGGACAGCCAGCATGCAAATTCAGGGTGGGACATTTCCCACTCCCTTTCCAAAGCTGTTGGACAAGCTGTCAGCTCACCTTAGCAGAGGTATTTTTTCCTCCCTTCATTCTGCATTTTTTTATTCACAGAATCACAGGACCTTAGAGGTTGGAGGGGACCTCCAGAGATGGAATCACCCTGCCAAACAGCATCCCCTAGGGTAGTTTGTACAGAAATGGATCCAGGCAGGTTTGAAAGTCTCCAGAGGAGACTCCACAACCGCTCTGGGCAGCCTGCTCCAGGGCTCTGTGACCCTCACTATAAAGAAGTTTCTCTTCATAGTGAGGTGAAACCTTCTATGTTCCAGTTTGTAGCTGTTGCTCCTTGTCTTTTTGTTGTGGATCACTGAAAAGAAATTGCCCCCCTCCACTTGACACCCACCCCTTGGATATTTGTACACATCGATCAGATCTGCTCTAAGTCTTCTCTTCTCCAGACTAAACCTCCCCAGGTCTCTCAGTCTCTCTTCCTAGGGGAGATGCTCAAGTCTCCCAGTCATCCTCGTGGCTCTCTGCCGGAGTCTTTACAGTAGGTCCCTGTCTCTCCTGAACTGAGGATCCCAAAATTGGAGACAATATTCTAGGTGTGGTCTCACCAGGGTAGAATAGAGTGGGATAAAAACCTCCCTAGACCTTCGGGATGCACTTTTCTTACTCTTTTCCTCTTTGTAAGAAGTAGAAAGGTTTTAACAAAAACACCTGATTTTACAAAGGCAGATTTCTGTATTAGTTGCTGTCATAAGGGACTGTAAATTCAAAGTCTGGTAGCAGCTTAAGTCTTCTACTCCTAAGTGTAATTCCTTGCAGGCTGAATGATGGCAAGAGGCAGTTCTTGTGTTCGGCTGATTACAGTGCTGGTAATATAATCCTTTGCTTTGTGGATTATTGGGACCACAGGTGACTCTTAACACTGCAGTCACAGCTCATTCTTGTTCTCTTTCCTTCTCTGAGGCTTTTGTGTTGTCGTGATATTTATTCAAAATCTCTCAAGCTGCACATGCTTCCCAAAAGATACTCTGGAATAGGCAAAATACTAACTAGAGCTTATTTCTAGTTGCATTCAACAGCCACCTTCATGTTTAGCAACACTTTGGTCTCAACTCTCAATCCCCTCCTCTCCAGCTTCTCTTTTCGATCCAGTCTCAGCTCTGAGTCTGGTGTTCATATTTGCAGAGCTCAGTCAGGAGTGGCTCTCAGCTATATCTGGCTAGTTGGGATGCTCAGAAACACAGGTGAAAGGCAGTATGTTGCAGAATTGGTAGTGACTGAGTGGGGAAGGTTCAACAGGCCAAGGAAGGACAGAGGGAGGATGTTCACATTGGTAAGGAGCATGAGAGAGGTGCCCTTTGCAGAAAAACAGAATCGCAGAATCGTGAAGGTTGGAAAAGACCTCTAAGAACACCAAGTCCAAATGTCAACCCAATACCACCATATCCTGAAGTGCTCTGTCTACACAGCAGAGAAGCTGCAGAACCACTGAGGAAAAGGAAGGCTAGGAAGAGGCAGTGATTTGGGCATCCTTAAGGCTTCCTCACCTCTCCGAACGTTTGTGTGCTTAACCAAACCTTCTGAAGTTTGCTCTGGCTCTACTAATCAGCTTCTCTGGAAATGGGCATTGAATTAGAGGGGAGGGTGGGAGGAAAAAAAACCATTCTCCATTCCCTGTCTCTACAAATCAGCTTCTCTGGAAATGGGCATTGAAGTGGAGAGGATGGTGGAAGAAAAAGCATTCTCCATTCCTGAGAGGTGCAAGCACATCTTTTGTAGTCACGCGCATGCCTGTGGCAGGATTTTTGAGAGCTGGATGATCTTTTAAGATTTCGTAATCTTAGAAGCAGAAATGGATGAAGTATAGACAGCATCAGCAAAGTTACTGAGACACAGACATCCCAAGCAGAGCTTCAGAAGAACCGACCCTGGAACTCTGGGCCTGTAGTGATTCTTGCAGTTCATTTAGTAGCTGTAGGTGCAAGGGCAATTCTGTCTTCCCAGCTGCGCTACTGGGTCTGGAGGTGTGGTTGTGGCCTGCAGGTGGCCCTTTCCCTGGAGCAGTTCCAGGTGTTCCTAACAAAGGAAACATCAAACAAATGCTGTTGTCCTAAGATGTGGCATGTTGCTAGATGGGAGACGTGGTAATGGTAAGTGGCCGTTGGCTTGAGGGAAGTTCTGAAAGCCTGATCATTTAACTTAGTCTTTCGTAAGCAGAGTTAATTGATGTCTTAGGCACGTGCCTCAGCAGCTTTTAGCTGAGCTGTTTGGTATGAGCACAGATTTTTCTGCCCTGCACTAAATGTGTTGGCACCCAGTGCCTACCATTTTCATGACCTAACTTAATACTTCTGCTGGTTGTCACCATGTGTCTAAAATGCTGCTCTTCCACCCGTTTCTCTGCTCCAGTGACATGCTTTCTCTTTCCTACCGCTGCCCCACCAGCAGTGACTTTGGCTTTAGGTCTTTCCCCATCCCCAATGGACTAAAACTCCACAGTGCTGTTGTGTCCTTCTGGCAGCATTTCTGCTTCCCACTTGGCTTCTCTTCAGCGCTCTCCTAGCTGTGTGGTTGAGGGCCTAGGTGAACAGAGCTCTTTTCAGTTTGACTTTGTCTTCCACCAAGCAAGAGTGCTTAGAGAGGCCTGCCAAGTTTGCATAGCCTGAGTAAGTGGTGAATAAGGAACAGCATATTCTTTAGCAGAATGTTATCTCCAGGCAGGCAAAGGGCATGTTTTGCAGGGCTTCTTGTTTGTTCTTAACGGCAGGCAATCTTTCTTTACACAGGTATGTACCTATTGGCATTATGTTCCTTGTTGGAAGCAAGATTGTGGAAATGGAAGATATTGTGCTTCTGGTGACCAGCCTGGGAAAGTACATCTTTGCCTCTATCCTGGGCCACTTCATCCATGGAGGAATCATTCTGCCCCTGATTTATTTTGCAGCTACGCGTCAAAATCCGTACCGTTTCCTCCTAGGACTTATCACACCATTTGCCACTGCTTTTGCCACTTGCTCCAGGTAGGTTCCTGTGCTTCTTTGGGGATTATAGCCTGTGGTTGCATTTGTCACTGTGAGCTGGTTGTATCCCCAACTGTTTGGAGTTTCAGGTGTAAATATTGTTTCTGACATTGCAGAATGAGACTTCTGAGCACAGAGTCTCACTGCTGTCAGCAGCCAGCCACAAAGCACATCCCGAGAAACGATTCCTTAAAATATTGCACTGAGCTGGAAATATTTGCGGGGAAGAGTTAAAAGTATTTACCTTAAGAAGATCCTGCCAGCTGTCCAGTTTTGAGTAAAATGGGGGCAGCAGTGAGGGACTTGGTCCTGAGAAGCTTAGTTCTCCCAAGTTCAGATGGATCTGGAACAGGTTTAGACTGGTTTTGCTGGAGCAGAACAGACTTACCGGCTACTGAACAAGGACTTGACAGTATTGATTTCAAAGATCTGGCCTGACCAGCTTGTATTTGTCATAACCAAACCATCAAGCATGTCATTTTACACTTTTCACAAAGGGCAAACACCTGATCAAATATCACTGTATGAAAATGNTCATTCCACAGCCCTGTTAGGCTGCATGCTGTGTGAAGTACCTGCAGTACTGCATCCAGTTCTGGAGTCCCTACATCAAGAAAGATCTGGATGTGCTGGAAGGTGTCCAGAGAAGGGCCATGAGGATGATCAGAGGGCTGGAGCTGCTCTACTATGAAGACAGACTGAGAGTTAGGGGTGTTCAGTCTGGATAAGAGAAGGCTCTGAGGAGACCTTATTGTGGCCTTCCAGTATCTGAAGGGGGGAGGGACAAGAAAGCTGGGGAGGGACTTTTTTAGGGTGTCAGGTAATGATAGAAATGGATCCAAGTGAGAGGAGGGGAGATTAGATGTTAGGAAGAAGTTCTTCACCATGAGGGGCATGAGACTGACTGGAACAGGTTTCCCAGGTGGAAGCCTCATCCCTGGAGGTGTTTATGACCAGACTGGATGTTGTACTGAGCAACCTGATCTAGTGTGAGTTGTCCCTGTCTGTGGCAGGGAGTTGGAACTGGATGACCCTGACGTCCCTTCCAGCCCTGACAATTCTGTGAAGGCACGAGTTGTTGCTTGTGGGAGATTACAGACCTTATCAGCTACTTCTGAATGGCAGCAGATTATTAAACACCAACAAGAAGGTCCCTTTTTGCTCTCAGAACAGAGGAGGATTGTAAAAGGGCATTGTGGTCTCGATGGCCCTGTCTGCAACATGTCAAAGAGACATGAACATCAGGAGATGGTGACTTTGCATTTAGTGCACCCTGGTGCTTGACTTGTTCCTGTTGTGGTTGCAGCTCGGCCACCCTGCCGTCCATGATCAAGTGCATTGAGGAGAACAATGGAGTTGACAAAAGGATCAGCAGGTTTATCCTTCCCATCGGGGCGACGGTGAACATGGACGGAGCTGCGATCTTCCAGTGCATGGCAACTGTCTTCATTGCTCAGCTCAACAATGTCGACCTCAACCCTGGGCAGATCTTCACAATTCTGTAAGTTGCTTGCTGCTGCAACCAAATCCTTCTGGCCCCCAGACATGATCAAGCTTGTGGTCTGTCTGCTAATAGCTGCTTTGCATTCCACGTCTCTGACCTAAAGCTTGCGTGCTGCTATGAAACATAATTGCAGGGTGATTAAAGGAGGGAGCCTTTCAAGCTTTATAAGATTTGCCAGAATCTCAATTTAATGAAAGGTGGGACCTGGGAGGAGTAATTGAATTCTAAAACAGAATTTGAGCTCTTTAAAGCTGTTTCTCACATGAATCTCCTCTTCTCCCTTAAGTGTCTCACTCTCCCACCCTCCACTCCCCATGAAGCTGGGTAATTGAGGCATGCCACTCTACTCCAAAAGCTACCCCTGATTCTCCCTCTAGATATTGCAGAACATCCTCCTGCCAGCTCCCCAGTTCCTCGTGTGCCAATTTCACACAGAGAACTCTGCTTGTGCTTACCTCTGCCCTTGTTACCACCACGTTGATGGCTTCCCAAGTCAGAGCCATTAGCATTCCCCTCCTTGCTGCTTTGCTACGTTATCCCCTCCACCACCTCAGTCCTGTCTTTTTCTCTAGGACTCTCTCCCCTCCATGCCTGGAATATCCTCCTACTCCCATATCCTATGAAGTGTCATTCTCTGAATTTCCCTCCTCAGAATCCGTTTTGTCAGGATCCTGCAAGGAGTTTTAATGCTTGGCTGTGCCAGAAGGCAATAGCTCTATGCACCTAGATGCCTCCTAGTGACAGCTCCTGGCAATTTTTCCACACTCCCTAGCCATGTTTTTATTTCCTTCCTTATTGCTTGTCTGTTTAAGCAGGGTTAGGGCATTACTTCCTTTGTGGGTAGCCAAATTAGTGTTTTAGGTAGTGCTAATGAATCAAGTGCTAACACAGGCCTAAGGATTATGGAGCGATAGCCCAAGGAAAACCTCAAACAGACATGTGCGTGGTCCATGTCTACAGCACAAACGCCACAGGTTTCCACCTTCTGATTGAGGTTTGTATTTGCAATGAGATGCAGAGCAGAGAGAGTACCCTGCATGGCAGGCTTTGCCCTTGTACTTTGGGGCCAGGAGGTGTAAAGTACTCAGCATATTTGAGCTGATACACGGCTCAGAAGTGGATACCTGAGTAAGACAGGAAGATGGAGCTGTGTTGGATGGGTTTTATTTTCTGCAAAGACAAAGACACAGAGCCATTGTCCTGGTGGCTGCTGAGGAGGCCTGCTGGGCAACGGTGCTCTGCAGCCATCACTTTGCATCAGTAGGCAGGAAAGGATTTGCCAGGGAAGCAAATGATCCATGTGTCTTGGGCTTCAGCTAATTTACAACTCCTGCGGCAGGGCAGTAGGCAGTGTGTGATGCAAGCAGAGAAGAGGAGTGCTGCAGAGCTCCTGGTAACCACCTGCACACCTTGATTTGCAGGGTGACAGCTACTGCGTCCAGCGTGGGTGCAGCTGGGGTCCCAGCTGGAGGAGTCCTCACCATTGCTATCATCTTGGAGGCCATTGGACTTCCCACAAACGACCTCTCCTTGATACTAGCAGTGGACTGGATTGTGTAAGTGCTTTAAGCCATGTGTATCTGCTGTTTGATGGTACGTTGTCCCCTGCACTCAGTGCTGGTGAGTACTGGGTTCAGTTTTGGGGCCCTCACTACAAGGAGACTGAGGTCCAGAATGGAGTTGCTCCAGAGAAATACACCAAAGCTAGTGAAGGGGCTGGAGAACAGGTCTGGTGAGGAGCATCTTTGGGAACTTGTGTTGTTTAGTCTGAAAAAAAGGAGGCTGAGGGGAGACCTCATTATTCTCTACCATCCCTGAAAGGAGGCTGGAGCCAGGTGGGTGTTGCTCCCTTCTCCCTAGTAATAAGTGATAGGACGAAAGGAAATGGCCTCAAGTTGGACCGGGTGGTGTTTAGGTTGGACATTAGAAAAGTTTTTCCTCTGAAAGGGTTCTCAAAGACAGGCTGCCCAGGGAGGGGGTTGAATCCACATCCCTGGAGGTGTTTAAAGGAGTCAGAGATGTGGTGCTGAGGGCCATGGTTTAGCCCCAGACTTGGTAGAGAATTATTTGAGTCGATAATCTTAAGCGTTTTTCCCAACCAAAATCATTCTGTGTAGTACATTCAGGCACATACAGGGCAGGGCAGTCCAAGCAGCACAGTACTAAATAAACCCCCACAAGATATGGGCTTGACAGATAACAAAAAAGGTGGTTCCTCCCCAGTTAAAGCACTTAGTATGCTAAAATCCCTCTGCAGGTTTTTCACTCAGCCTTTACTGAAGTGTATTTCTCTCAAGTTTCAATTATGAAGGATGTAAAAAGTTTGTTCACGTGGTGGAAAGCTCTCTTGGTCACCTGTGAAGCGAGTCTCCATCAGAACAGTTGCTGTCACCATCTCTTGTTGGAGCTATTTTTGTAGTTCAAGGTTGGTCAAAGTACCAACACGAGTGCCACAGAGGTGCTGCCCACTGGCAGGGCAGGGTCACCGGCAGTTTGTGACACTCATCAGAGCTGGTGTAACCAAGCACCATTCTCCTCCTTGAGTCATGAGAGGAGATCTCCGTGGCACCTCTGGAAGAGCCTATCTCACCACGTAGTGTAGTTATGTCCTTGTTCAGGCCCTAAATATACTTTCTGTGCTACCTAAATTAGATTAAGGAAGGCTCAGAGAATTTGTTTTGCTCTAGTGGGGACGCAGCCACAAACTCCACCTGCAGGTCATTTCTTATAGCTGAGTCCCATAGGAGTCTGCTTCTCCTTGAACAAGCATCTCATGAATTATGGCATGCTCAAGAGTTTAAATGATAGTGAAACAAGTGTGGTCTGGTCATTTAAAAGCATGATCTGCTTTTAGGCTACCTGGCTAAAGTTGTGCAGTGGCCTGAAATCACTTGACAGTATGGTTGAAATGATCTGATACCACTGAGGTGCTTTTCCAGCTGAGTTCCTGGGCAGTTCCTGGTTTGGCCTGTAGATAATCCCTCTGTGCTGCCTTTTAGAAACACCAGCCTCTGGATAGTGGTACCTCCACAGCAGCCGTGCAAATCAGCATGTTCAAGGACAGTCTTGAACTCCAGAGGCTAAGGAAGAAGGTAGCTGTATTGCCTCCTGCCCTTCCAATACCACATGTCCGTGGAGCATAATCATATTCTTATGGCTTCACCAAAGCCACAGAATCACAGAAACATTCAGGTTGGAAAATCCCTTCAAGGTCACCAAGTCCAAGCCATATCCCTACTCTACAAGGTGCACCCTAAACCATATCCCCAAGCACCATCTCCAAACGACTTCTAAACACATCCAGGGCTGGTGACTCCACCACATCTCTGGGCAGCCCATTCCAATGCTCGACCACTCTTGCTGGGGAAAAAAAAATCCTAATATCTAGTCTAAACCTACCCAGTTGCAGCTTGAGGGCCATCAGACTCTTCATTGCTGTCAGCTCTTGGGCATCAGCCGCCTCCAGAGGACTGAGGAGACAGGCGCAGCAGAAGCTAAGCCCTTTGTGTCCTGTCTGCCTAAAGGATTTAGAGTAGTAACTGTGCATTACACAAGCTGTAGGCCCAAGTGCTTGGGTGAAGCAGCAGAAAGCATGCCCTTGTTTCACTGCAGGCTGCCCTCAGCCTGTGTTAGGCTAGTGCCCCTCTGTGGTCAGCACTGTTGTTCTAGTCGAAGACCTCAGCCTTGTAGTAACAAAAGGAAGGGAGGAAGGCAAGAGTCCTGTGTCTCATTTTCATGTGAGCCCTTGAGTTGTCAAGAGAGGACCACAGTTACAAGTTGAGCATGTGCTGAAGTTAGGCTGTAGAATGACTCAAGTCTAAAGGCTTTTAATTCACTCATAAACCTTCTCTGTTAGACCCTGGTAGGTGGGAGTTTTGTGCTGAAGGACCAAAGATTAGGACAGGTGCTACTATGGAGAAATCCAGAGAACACAGTCATTCTGCCAACTTTTGGAAGGATCTCTACTTCAGTAGGTGTTTGGGTTAAAGCACAAATTACTCTAGTGACAAAGAAGAACTGGGTGCTCTGAGTCATCTTTTGGATCAGCCTGGATAAATTCCTGCTTTGAAGGTGCATTTGAAGAATGCTGGCCTGGGAAAGGGAAAGAGGAAGGAGGTGGGCTGGGAAAAGAAGGATGCCTGAGAAGTCCCACTGAGAGACTGGAACCAGATGACAGTAATGGTTGGGCTGACCTTAAACCAGCTCTGGTGCACAACTGTAGTTCTGAAGTGGTGAGAAATACTTGTTGGTATTTCATCTCCACTGATGTTAGTGGATCAGCAGGCCTGAATCAGCTGCCCTTACTGTCTTGTAACTTTCCTAAGCTGAAAACCTGCTGCTTTGTTTTTTTTTGTTTCTAATCTTAACCAGGGACCGAACCACCACGGTTGTGAACGTGGAAGGGGATGCCCTAGGAGCAGGCATCCTTAACTACCTGAATGAAAAAGCAAACAAAGAGAAAGAGCAGGAGCTGAAAGAAGTCAATGTAGAAGCAGTTGCCAACAGCAAGTCTGAAGGGGAAACATCACCTTTGGTAACTCACAAAAACAACCAAGTGTCCAACACCAGCAGCCCAGCAGACGCCGAATCCAAGGAATCAGTGTTGTGAACCAGAGGGCATTCCTCAGCACATGCCCTAGAGGTGGACTGCTTAATGCACCTATGAGTTTGAAAGGGGCTGAGTGGCTCTTGAGAGTTTCCAGCTCCAGTCTGAAATACATTGGCCTGGGGAAGGGGAGGGAGGTGGGGTGGGCAGAGAAAGGGTGTTGGGAAAGAACACTCAACTGTGTAATAGCATTTGGGGAATTCCTGCGCGTGTGTGCTCCACACACACACAGCTGTACGTAGAAACAATGCCACTGAGACTTTGGGGCTAACCAGACTTGTGTTAGTAAAGGCTCATGCGGGTTGGAGATGGGGAAGCAAACCAACCCAGTATGTGCTTAGTGTAGGGAACAATTAGTAACCTTATTGTACTGCTGTTCAAGTGGAGATCCAACCTAGAAACTCCAGAGTGGAGGAAAATGTTGCTTTAGTTCCTGGCCTGGGAACTCTTCTATTGCAGACACTTTACAGATTGACAGAATGATATCAAGCAGCATTTTTCTCTCACTCCCCTTCCTTTCCTGTTCTCTGATCCCTTAAAAATGCCAACTACATCCTGAAAAATGGCTTTTTCTTTCTTTATTCTTTTTAAATCTTTCATTTCTTATCTGTATTAACAGCTTATAGGAATCATTGTTCCATTCCCCCACTGCATTGCAGCTCATAGCAGCTTTTCTGCCTTTTGGTGAGTAACTCCGAAACTCTGGGACCAAACATCTTTGTGCAGATCAAGAACTGGTTTTCTCCTTTCCTTAAGCAAGCCATTAAGGAAAAAAGAAAACCTAGAGGAAATACAAATTTTGCTGAAGTAATCCCTCTGGGGTTGAAATAAATGTGGAGTCTGTTCCAGCATAAATATGTCTGAAAGAGGCTTGCCTGTGACAGCATTAAGGGATGAAGAAGTCAGTCCCTTTCATGTGAGCAGGCATGCACGCATGCTCCTTTGCTAGCACACCCTGTCCTGCTCATGTTTATTTAATGGCTCAGTCCAAACAGTTTAAGTCATATGTGGCTGAGGGAGCTGGGGTTGTTTAGTCTGGAGGAGGGAGGGCAAAGGGGAGATCTTACTGCTCTCCATAGCCACTGGAAATGAGGTTGGTGTTGGTCTCTTCTCCCAAGTAACCATTGGTAGGCTGAGAGGAAATAGGCTTAAGTCGTGCCAGGGGAGGTTTAGATTGGACATTAGGAAGAATTTCTTTACTGAGAGAGCGGTGAGGCATTGGAACAGGCTTCCCAGGAAGGTGGTGGAGTCGTCATCCCTGAAGGTGTTCACGAAGTGTATAAATGTGGTACTTCAGGATACAGTTCGGTGGTCATGGTAGCTGGGTTCTGGTTGGACTTGATGGTCCTAAAGGTCTTTTCCAACCTTAATGATTCTATGACACCCTTCTTCCAGCAAAACTGAACAGAGGAGGACAAAGTCACAACACCCATCCTGGGGGAACTGGTGACAGGCAAGTCTGAGTGTTGACTTGAAAGGGGAAGAGAAGAGGGGAGTTTGTAGCCCTGTGTAGCTCAGCTGATCTCTTCTAGTTTTGGTCTTGCTCTAGATGTCCTTCTGGCAGTGGCTTACCTTTAGTAATTGTAGGTGGTGCTGGGCCAGGGTAATGCTTAATGGCAGCTGGTAACCTTTGCTTGAGGCTGAGCCAAATGCTTCTGGATTGTGACTCCACCTTTTTTCCTTTACAACATACTTCCTGAATTTGAACCCCAAACCTGAACAAAGTCCAGCAAAGATCCTGTCGATTTCTCTTGGCATTTTGGACAGCAGATGTGGCTGTGCATATGCCGAGATCTGCCTGGACTCGTGGAGCTCTCCCTTGGCTACCTTTTAGCAAAACAATTGCCTGTGTCTGTTAATTCAGCACTATATATTCACACTTAGCTTTGATAATAAAGTAACACAAAGCCTCCCTTCTTCTTTCTCCTCTCTTGCTTCTGAGGAAGCTATCTTGGAAAGATAAACAGTTGCTGATATTTATATTCGTGGCACTAGGAAGAGGCAGCTAGAGTTTAGCAGCAGCAGCAGACCTGATCTGCAAAGCATCCTTCTGGTAAAGGGGCACAAAAAGAGGCTTGCAGAGACGTGGCTGCCTCTGAGGGAAAGGCCAGGAGTGCGTCAGGGCTGGCTGTTGAGCTGTGTGCAACAGCAGCAGGGCTGTGCAAACAATCCAAGTAGGAAAGGATCAGTCAGCCCACTCACAAGCTGCAGGTGCAGTTTCTTTTTAACCAGTTTGTTTATAGCCACGTCCAGAAAATTTGTTCATACTTTGGCTCAACTTCAAAATGGATGGAGACAAACATAATTCTTTAGAGACATCCTTTGCCCAGTATTTATTATTATTATTATGATGAAATTTTTAGTAGATCAGGACCCACAGAACCTTTGTATTGCACCTCAGTAGAATCATGCTGACTCCTTTCAACTCAGGAAACCAAAAGTGCACTTTGTTAGCTGACAATGAAAGCCAACAATAAAGAGGTGGTTTGAAGAATGTTGAGAACCATTTTTGCAAGCCTCTAGCAAAGCCCATTTTGTCTTTGGGTTGTTTGTTTTTTTTTTCTTTTAACAACTCTTATTTAAGTAACTCTTTGAAAAAAGTCTGAATGCACCAGACTCTAAAATACTTTGATTCTGAAGTAGCATATGGCCTTCTCAAGGAAGTTGAAAATCCTGACTATTCCCTGTGGTCTGGGTTCTGCTGTTGCATTTTTATCCACCATTGGACATTTAGCTCCCCTGATACTCTCCTTTGATGTGAGAGCAGGCAGCACTCAAATGAAGCTGCACAGCAACCATTTTGGACTAGAACAGTTCTCAATTTGGTTGTTTGTTTTTTCTCCCCCACCCCAAAGCTGCTGTTTCCCATGTTACACACATGGGCAAGTCCAAAGGCTTGCCATTGCTGTCTTGATCTTTCTTCCCCTGTGGTTGTGTGCCTTGGTTGTGTCTCCTGCTTGCAGCCATGTGCCGTAGGCTATGGCATATTCTCTCTGACCGTGAACCCCAGGAAAGGGCAAATTAAGGCAATTGCCTCAGAGCTGCCTTAGTATTTTCCAACAGCAATGCAAAAGTTCAGAGTCTTTGCTGAAGAGTGCCTCTGCCAGTCTGCACCAGTGGATGGCCAGCTTCTGCATCACTGTGAATGTCTTGTTCCACATAAATGCTTTTTAGAGCAGCCAGACCTCAGCAGGTCAAATCACCCTCACAGCAGGAAGTTGAGGCACTCCTCCTGCAGACAGGTGCCATAGGGTTTATGTGAGCCTGTTGGTTCTCAAACTGCCAGAGAGCTGTCGTCTTTCAGAACACCAGAGTAGGTGCTGCTTCATTTGTTCCTCTTGCACAGCATGCGGGAGCCCTTAGCATTTCATGAAAGCAGGACTGCTGGGTAACTTCTGCAAAGACCTCTCTGGGCCTTTGTGTTATTGTCTGTGGCAGATTACATTTCTTGTTTTCATGACTATGGCCATGGTAGGGCCAGCCACTTGGATTCAGATTTTTTTTTTTTTTTTGTCCTGAGGTACAAATGTAGAAGATCCAGTACTACAGACTGTAAAACCTTTGGCACCTGCCCTTGTACCAAGGTGAATCCTGATGGCCAGCCTGCTGAGCTAGCAGCCCCTTTGCTTCCTGTGCTCATGGTCCTCAGCTGAGGCCACTGGAAGAAAACTGAGAGGGCTGCTGAAGGAGCTGTGGCTTTGATGCTGTCCTTGACATGCACAGACACAGCTTCCAGTTTCAAGTCCCTGTGCAGCCTTGCCCTCCCCCTCCCCCCCAAGAGGCTACAAGCTGAGGTGCTCAGCAGCAGTGCAGGTGCTCAGCTCTCACTCAGGCACTCCATAAATAGAGTACCAGTGTGGCCCTTAATTCTGGTGTCTCTTCAATCAATGTCAGTGGTCTCCAACATGACTGCAAGTTGGAAACTTTTAGTCTGTTCCTTTTGACTTTCAAGAAGAAACAAATCTCATTTGGAAAACTCTGGGGTTGGGGTTTTAGTCTTTGGGGTTTCTTGGTTAGTGGTGTTATGTTGTGTTTTTTTCCTTTGTCTGTTACACATTCCTTAGGGAGGCAGAGGCAGGCTCCAGCTCCTGCCATACCCTCTAAGTACTATGACTGCTCTTAGGGAGAAAGATGTGGGAATGTGGGAAGAGGAGACTGTAAGCCTTTGGCAGGTACAAGCCCACTTTTATCTCTGATGCCATTTGGATTTCCAATCTTTTTTCTTTTTTTTTTTTTAGTAAAATTTCTTTGACTGCTTTGCTGGTTTGGGTGTTTTTCTGGGGGTTTTTTGTTTTGTTT
>VWYK01062416.1:335-10721 GCA_013399775.1 Semnornis frantzii | reverse complement strand
AGTTGGCATTATTATTAACTGAAGGCTCCCCTCCTACTCTACAAAAAGATGAAAACCTATAAAGTATGTACAGCAATAGTGGATGTGTGGGTGGGAAGCAAAACATGAAGAACTGACAAGTGGAGGGAGTAAGCAAAACAAAGAGAATATATACAAGAAGCCTGTATCTAAGAAACTAAGCTTTTCATTGTTATTCATTCCACACAGACCCATGGTCTAGATAAATTATAAACAACTGCAAATAAATGTTATCATGTCCATTCCCCTTAGGAGCAACTTTAAGCCCATCTTCCAGGAATCTTTCCTGATTTCTGACAAGTATAAAACCACTAACTTCCCTGACCCTTCAGGTAATAAACACAAAAACACAGCCCACACTATATCCCCATGAAACTGAGTTTCTTTCTATTACGCAAAACTGACATTTCACCTCAACTTTTTTTTCCTTTAAAGGAGTTTTGTATGGGACGTTCTGAAATCCACTGATAATATGGCAAAGGTAAACCTAGACTCAAACAAATCACAGCTGCCAGGAGAGTAGTCAAAAAACCTCCTGGCTCTTCCTCAAACTCAGTACACTATTCAAGCCAATAAAGTTAGAAAGACTAGCACAGCTGTAAGTTGTTATTAAAACATTAGTGGAAACAGACAAAATTATATGCTGAATGTATCTATCTTGACCTAAAATACCCACCGAGCTTGGAAGTCACAGATGCTGCTGTACCTACTCCAACACAGCACCACAGCACTATTTAATTCTACATAAATACTTTAAAACTATTTTTATACATCAACCAAACCAGTACCAGCCCATCAGCCCTAGTACTGCAAAGAAAATGAAGGACAGTTGCAAAGTTTTACATTTAGATATTTCGCAGAGAATATTTTTGGTCATTTATGTCCCCATACTGGACTTTTAAATGAACTTTAGCACAGAACATTTAGCGCTAACATTCAACAAGCATTAACAGCCAACCAACAGGCATTTCTAAGAAACACATCATGCATACTCTCATCTTTTAAAGATTATTATATCGCTACACAATCTTACTTACCCTCCATCTTGAAATTAATCCACCCATCTTCTGCTGTGGACAAATGTTGGCAGAGCTATCAATCTTCTACAAGAATTCACAACTAGAAGTGAAGCATTAAGCACTTAGGAGCAAACCAACAGCAAAGTCCAAGATTAGTGAATTCCATTATCTTAAGGAATAAAAATACTGCATAAAGCCATTGCCTAGTAATCTACATATATGTTATTCTACAAAATAGTGTATGAAACAGAAGACTGGATTTTAAGTCAGCTGATCAGCCTTGAAGTGGCTAAATGTTTTGCTTCTTTGGAAATATTTAATCAGAGGTAAGTCCTCTAAAACAGAGCCTCAAAATAACTGCTTAAAAATAACTACTAAAAAGCGCCACCAAAATACTCCATCAGAAATAGAAAAAAAAATATTACTATCAAGGAAGATTATTTAAGAAACTGATTTCCATTTATTTCCTCTGCTACTCATAAGCATATCTCCTAATGTTCCTTTTCAACTGTCACTCCAGGAATCCAGTACTGAAATCCTACTAATTATGAGTTCATCTCCAAAAAATCTACTTCCTTGTCATGCTTTCATCAAGAATCTATTGGATAGCACTGCTGTTCTTCCTTTGTACCATCAGTTTTAAGTTCAAATAATCAGTGTCAAAGAGGTTTCATCTGCTCTAGAAAAGCACTACAATAGCAGGTCTTCCCTGCACACAACATGCAGCCCTGTCACCAGCATATCGAATGTCCCCAAAGTAATTCCAAAGGTGCAAAAGTAGCTCACCTTATCCTACAGAAATCTGGAACACATGAAAAGCGCTAATTTGACAATCTGGATCTAGACTCCCAAAACAAAAGCATGGCAACTTTCAATCAACAAGTAGTTGGAATCAATTCACTTTGAGCCTTAGAATGACAGAACTTTTATCCAGTCACTGAATTTACAACTTTTAACCCCAGAAATTAAAAAGTGATAGGTTCATAGCAATCCCAACAGTAAACTAATGCTCAGTCCCAACTAGGGCTCAAACCTTTTTACCTCTGAAATGAAACAGTAAGGCTTATTAAAACAAAGCATTGATCCAGTTTGGCCGAAATATAAGTGATTACTATCTAGTTTATTATCTTTCAATTTTTGGCCAAAAGTTAACTTAGATTCAGACTGAGATTAGGTTTCTTTGTTTCCAAATTGTCAAAAGCTGTCAGAACAAACTAATCTAGTACAGAATACACATTGCTCACTAGTATGAATGCTGTTGTAGTACGGTAATCACTTCAAGAAAGCCATGGACTTGAGAATCCAGAACTATAGGCCTCAATTTCAAAAACCAATCCTCAAAGATAAGGAGATCTGTATTTGAAATGCCGCCAAAATGAAGGTAGAACAGATGGACAGATTAGTTCTGCTGCTGCCAAACTGCTAGCATAAAGGGGTGAACTACAGAGAAAGCAATTACCCTTTTGACTCAAGTAAATCCTCAAAATAATCACCACTACAGCAACCTAACTCAGTGAAACACCAGCAATATTATTTTTCAAGCACACAATCTAACACTGAAAATTTTACACGTGTGCCACTTCACAGTTACAGGGGAGTTTTCACATGGCAGGGACCACAGTAAATCTGAGACACTTTCTTTGGAAATCTAGAGAGAAAGAGTATCCTTATTACAACACAATACAAAAGGTATGTCAAAGCGCCAGTCAAGAAGTTTTTAAATTTAGCACAAGGTTCCTAGAACTAGTTTGCTTCCCTACTGCTACCACTGCTGTTAGCAGTGACAGGAGCTCACAGCTGTGGACATAAAGAACATCCTCACACAGCCTTCTGGCCACAGTTTGAGAACATCTGTAGAAGTGTTTAATCTTATGGTTATCCATAAGCCATTGGTGACACACTCACAGTGCTATCGCTACTTTTTTTTTTTTTTTTTTTTGTTAAACTACCTGGCAAATACTTGGAAAGGAAACAAGTTTAACAAGTGCCACCATGCACATAATTTTACACCGACTATGATGTTGACAGGCTTTGCATATGCTACTCTGTGGTCAGTAATACTACCAAAACCCTTCCCGAAAGAAGTATTAAGCAATTAGGGCCACTAAATTCACATTCAGATTTTAATTGCCAAATCCTTAGCTGTGAGGTGAATAATTTTCTACGGTTTCCTTCCCCTCCTTCTCTCTGATATGACAACAAATTTTCTTCAACTGCTTCAAGTTCTACTTTTTTCTCTTCACCTGCTGCTCCACACACTAAAATTCTACTGTCCATGATAAGAGTCCTTCTTCCATCAGTTTTCTTCCTTCCTGGGCTCTAATGATCACATTGCACAGATCTTTTTCCTTTCAAAGGCTCCATTTGTTTATCCAGAGCTGTCCTTTCCTTGCACTGACCGCTGCTGCAATCACGCTTACTTCCACAAATATTACCACTGATTTAGCTGCAACATTTCCTAGCCTTAGGTTTAAAACAGACAACAGAAGTGTCAAGAAACACTTAACACATAAGCTTAAGAAAACATTACTACCAATTTTATTACTTGGGTTGCAAAAAAAGAAAAAGTTTCCTGATGGCATAGCCTCTACCCCAAAAACATGCAATTTAGTTAGTAAAACGGAAAGCAAAAGTGCAACAGTGAGAGTATCCAGAAGTTCCTCCTTTGAAATGAGAGGTACGAATCATGCACAATTATAGAAGTCATCCACGAACCTATTCACCTAGATGGAGACATGTTGAAATTTTAGACTGAATAACATCAAAATAAGTCACATTAAAAGAAAGAAGCTAGAAAACTGAAATCAAGGCTTTGTACACAGACATATAGGCCTTTTCCCTGAGTAACGAGGGAATGCTCTTCAAGTAATGTTTTGTAAACTTATTACTTCATTTTATGTAAATATTCTCAGATATTTACCATTAAGAAGAACAAATGTTCTACCTTTCAAATGGAATCTCCAGTTGTGCTCACCACGATTCATATTTGGCCAGAATTACTGATCTCAAAAACCTCCACAGTGACGACTGAAAGTTTTTCCAGCTATAAACACCGTGGACAAGGAAACATGTAAAACAAAACCCAGGAGCATCATCCACCACCTACTGCTAGCCTATCCTTGCACCTTTCAATTAAGGCAAGATAGGAATTTTTCCTAGTCTAAACTTCCTTTTCAGCTAGGTTTGGAAGCGTCCTGTGGAGGTCCTATGCTTTGTAAAGCCTTTATTATAAAGGCAAATCAGTTCCCATACAGAGACTCCAAAGCGATGGAGTAAGAAGTGGGAGGATCAGGCGCTTTTTCTGAAGCCCAGTCCTGTTTTGAAGCTCGCGAGAACGACCGCCAGTGGCCCAGGGAGCAAGCCCAAGGGTCCGCGGACAGGGAGGATGGCATCAGAGGTCAAGTTCGGCTCCCGGCGCCTGCCTTTCCGGCCAGCCGCTCTGTCAGTCAGGACAAATCCCCGGCTTCATCGACCCTCTGCTCAGAGGCGGGGAAGGAAGGTGCCTACCACCCCCTCTCCGCATCCTACGGCTTCCGCCTCCAAGGCTGAGCCCTAGCCCGCCACCGCCCTGCCTCCCAGCAGCGCCCGGCTACCCGCGCCAAGGCGGGAGAGGGCGGGAGCCGCTCCCGCCCAGCTGTGCTCTGGCCCCTAGGGACGCGGGGCCGAACGCAGCTCACGAGCAGCGCCGGGTGCTCCTCTCCCGCCGCTACGTCCATGGCGGAGCTAGTCCGCAAAGCGGAGTCACTCGGGGCCAGGCCGGGCCGCTCCTCCCCCACTAGCACGTACCTGCCGCGGGACGGGCCGCGCATCCTGCCGCCACCCGCCGAAGGAGGAGACAATTACCGGGACGGTATTCCCATCAGGCACCGCGCGGGCCCGGTAGCCAATCAGCACCTCGCTACCGCAGGTCGCGCTGGAACAGGGGCGGAGCTGCGCCAGGCGCTTATGTGAGGGTGGTGTGGTGCCTTGATGGCCGCTGGCTGCTGGCCGGTCTGGACGTTCATAGCAGCACCTCGTAGCCCAGCACTTCCAGGTGGTGGTACGGCGCCGGGTGAGGGGCAGCAGTGCCCAGACAAGACAAGGCGCTTGCCACTATTTGGCTATCACAGATGCAACTGGGGAGGCGGAGCCCGCCTTCCTACCTCTTTCGATATTCACTTACTGAAGATAAAGTAGCTCTCATTTTTTGAAAGCAGCAGCACTTTGTTTAATCCTCTCTCTTTTGATGCTTTACCATTTTTTTTCTTGGCTGACATACGTCCCATACTGAGAGGACTGAGAAACTAGCTGATGTGTCTGCACGTTCTCAAAAGGTTTTCAGTGCCTTCTTGCTCTGAAGTTTACCTCCCCATAGACCAACAAGTGGAGCATCTGCTGAGACGTAGAAGAAAATCCTTCACAGTGCCTGAAGTAAAAATACTGACGCAGAAGCTCCATACCTTCAGCAGGTTCTGCATTGTTGAACTAGTTACGTGTAACAGCGCATCATGACACAGCCCATAAATGTTCAGGTTTTTCCAGTCGTGATAGGTTGGCCCTGGCCAGCAGGTAAATACTCTTGCTCCTCACAGCAGGATGGGGCAGAAATTAGGATGTGTAAAATCAGGAATGCTTGTGCGTTCAGTTAAAAAATAATGCAGTGAGTGAAGAAAAAAAGAAAATAAGGAATGTCTCTTTGGTGACTCTGGGACTGCTATCTTGCCTGTCTGCCTCCCCCGACTTTTGCCTGCTCACTAGGGAAGCAGAGTGTAAAAAAGACATGTCCTTGACACTGTGCAAGTACTGTTGAGAAAAGAACATTACAGTTATCAGTGCTAGTTTAATCGCAGAATCCAAAACAAAGCAGCATAAGGGCTCCTGTGAAAAAAATCAATTTATATTTATCCCATCAACTCCCAGACAGACCTAGTACATCAATTTCAAAAACAATTCAAATCCAAACAAAACAGATAAAGGTTTTAGGTCACAGAGGACAACCAAAATTTCCCACCACCTTTCCAGGCAACACAGACAGCTTCAAGTTTTAAGTAGCAGAGCTGCTAAGTCTAATCATCTGCCAGACATTTGTTCTGTTATGGGTTGAGATGGGCTGACCAACTCCTCTCTGTTCTCAGAAAGTGAAGGAAAGGGAAATAGAGGCTTAAAGACTGGGGGGAAAAGAAGTAAAACAGTTCTAGTCTAACAATAAAAATATAAGAAGAAGAAAATAATGAAATATGCCTAAAAACAATATGAAAATTCCCTGAAGATGAGCACATCACCACTGATGCTGTGGGGTTAACACTAGGGAAGTCTCAGACTGGATTCAGCAGCAGATGAGAACTGGATTCAAGAACACGCGGACTGGAATCAAAGACAGAATGAACAAAGTCCTTTTCAGACACCAGCCATTGAAGAAGAGGGCCTGACCCTTGTAATCTCTCAGCTTTATATAATGTGCATGGAATAAAATACCTTGTTGTTCACATCTCTCTTTTTTTTTTTGCTCCTCCCCACAAATACCACATTTTAACATGTATAATCCTTCTACTTACAGCACTCCAGCATGGTACACAAGATTTAGCAATTATCCTAGTTTCTATGGGAGCAAGTATATATAACAGCCTTTCTGTATGTGAATCCTTGGTGGTGATAATAAACACCAAGTGCTATCACTTAGAGAAGCAGACACTGTCTGCAGAAATATGCCACTAACTTCGGAAAGAACAGTCACTTATAAAAGGCTTAGCTGAAAAGTAAAATCATTGATCAGAGAAATGTTTCTGTTTTAGCTCAAGCCAGACAATTCTTAGTTTTGACACTGGGAAATTAAGCCTTTACCTTCTGACAGTGTTCAGAGTGAATCTTGCCACTCTATGTTATTAACAAATTAGAATATTAGCTAAGTAACAACTTCAGCTGTGAGTCATGGTGTAGCATGGGCTTCAAGTAAGTTCATTCAGAGCAAATGAAGAGACAGAGACCACATTTGGAGTATTTGTGTCCAGTTCTGGGCTCCCCAGTTCAAGAGGGACAAGAATATACTGGAGAGTGTCCAACAAGGGGCTATAAGGATGTTTTGATCTCATAACTGAAAACTCTTTTGCTTTCAAAAAGAGTTTTTCCATGGTAACAATCACAAAATTCAAAAATGCTACCTGTATATAGAATCATAGAATCCTTTAGATTGGAAAAGACCTTTGATATCATTGAGCACAACCATTAACCTGGGACGACCAAGTTCATCACTCAACCATGCCATTAAGTGCCACATCTGAGCATGTTTTAAGTATCTCTGGCATCGGTGACTCGATCACTTCCCTGGATAGTCTGTTCCAGTGTTTGACAACCCTCACAGAGAAGACATTTTTTTCCTAGTATCCAATCTAAACCTCCCTGGGAGAACTTGAGGCCATTTGCTCTCATTCTGTCAGTTGTTACTTGACAGAACACCTGACTCCCATCCCACTACAACCTCCTTTCAGGTAGTTGTAGAGAGCAAGAAGGTCTCCCCTCAGCCTCCTTTTCTCCAGACTAAACAACGCCAGTTCCCCAGCCTTGTGCTCTAGTTCCATAAGTTTTGTGCTCTAGCCTCCTCACCAGCTTAGTTTCCATTCACTGGACATGCTTTAGCATCTCAATGTCCTTCTTATAGTGAGGGGCCCAAAACTAAACAATATTTGAGGTGCAGCCTCAGTAGTGTTGAGCACAGGGAGACAATCACTACACTAGTGCTGATGGCCACATTACATTACTTCTGATGCAAGCCAGGATGCCATTGACCTTCTTGGCCACCTGAGCACACTGCTGGCTCACATTCAGCAGTCTGTCAAGCAGTAGCCCCAGGTCCTTCTCTGCTGGGCAGCTTTCCAGCCACTCTCCCTAAAGTCTATAAGTTTTGCATTTGGATTGTTGCTGCCCAAATGCAGGACTCAGCACTTGGCCATGCTGAACCTCATACCACTGAGCTTGGCCCATCAATCCAGCCTGTCCAGATTCCTCTGTAGAGTCTTTTTACCCTTAAGCAGAACAACACTCACACTCAGTGTGCCGTTGTGTTCAAACTTCATATGGGTGCACATGATCCCTTCATCCACATCCTTGACAAAGATATTAAATAGAACTAGCCCAAATATCAAGCCCTGGGGCATATGCCTTGTGATTGGTCATCAACTGAATGTTATTCCATTTACTACCACTTTTCAGGCCTGGCCATCCAGCCAATTTTTTACCCAGCAAAGTGTCCACCCATCCAAGCCATCAGCAGCCAAGTAGTCCAATTTATCTTTCTGAATAAACATATGAGTCCATACGACCCTAGGATAATGCTGTCTGGTTAAGGGAAGCTTAGTGTTGCTAATTTATGTTTACCTGAGCTTTTTTTTTTTAGGCTTCCAAAGTGTATCCAGCATTCTCTTAAACCAGACTCTTTTGGATGTCTCTGGCTAGTGAGGCCACATAGTTTAACTCATTTAGATGATGGAAAATTTTAGATCCTGAAACAGAACCATTGTTTACATTACAAATGGAAATGTGATTATGGCAAATGGAGGTAAGTAGATAGCTCTAAGACTGAAAACTCTGCTACCCATACCACTGTTGACTATGATCCACATGTGCTGCCATCTCACCTTTTTTTTCACCACAATGTTAGTGAATGCAGTTTGGAAGTTAGATGCTGCTGTATGCTGCATTGGAGTACTGTAGCCTATTTTGGTTAATCATTCTGTGGTTATTGCTGTACAGCACAAGGGATTTCTTTGTTTCAGGCTACTTTCTTGTGCCCTGTGGGCACCTCAGGAATTTAAGCAAGCCTCAGCCATTAGGGATGCAATCCAGATACATCACACAACATCTCTGCTCTCCAGCTGCAAAACTACCACCACTGGTGAAACAGAGTCGGTGTCAGTATTTGAATTGCTGCAGTGTCCTTACATCCCATCCTCAGATGAACATACCACAGCCAGTGGTGTTAGCATAAGCCAAAACTGAATCAAGCCAGCGACGGTCTGTATTTTATGAGGTCTGGAATCTGTTTCCTCTGCATCTCGAACAGAGTAAGTTCATGCTGGCATTTAATAAATGACAAATACATAGTGATTAACACACATGTGAATGTCTTGCATGATTCAGCTTTGGTCAAAAAGGGAAGTTTCTAATATCTTTGATAAAATAATATAGGAACCTTTTTTTTTTACTAATGCAAGAAAATACGTATGTAATTAATAACTGCCTTGTGTGGGATCTCTCAAAGAAAAGTTGCATCAAACCTGCACTTCACTCTTCACTAACATGACTTCAATGACTGCAGACTATTTTCTTATCTTTGTTTGTTTGTTTGTTTGTTTGGGGGTTTTGGGGTTTTTTTGTTGCAAGTTTCAGTTTGGACTGGGGCTGGGAAAAAATCTAGGAAAAAAAAAATTCCAGTTAACGAAGGTTTAGTAGAGTCCTTACAGAAGGAACAGGAAAGCTAGAAAGAATTGAGGCTAGAAGACACAAGACACATAAATTGGAATCTTTAAGAAAGGTTTAAAAATGGGTTAACCAAATAATTTGTGACACCTGAATCATTCCCGAGGTGGGGGGACTTCACTTATATACTTCAGCAAGATGTGCTTTAGAAATTCACTCTGAAACAACAACATTGCAAAAGACACCATAGCTTTTTCTGTATGGAATAGTGTATGCTTCTTTTGATGCTCTGATGCAACTGCAATGTTTGGAGTGTCAGATGCCTGTATTCCTATGCTTGCCTCTAATTCCCTGAGCTTTTCAATATGTTATCATGTAGAAAATTCGAACACTCCAGCACTTACAGGAAGTACTTTGCATCTGAATTTTCCTAATAAATTATTATCTCAGAAAGAAATATATAATCCATCAGGTCACATGTATCAATTCCGGTGAACGGCTCTTATAAAAATATTTTAACAGTTGCATACAATCATCAGAAACAACCTAGATCAACTTTTCTATTCCATAAAGCATTAGTTGTGATTAAGACCTTTGCTTTTGCTTAATTATTATTAATCATACTGTTATTGCTGTTACTTACTATTGCTCTTAGCCATTGCTATCATTGTCACTGCTGCTGTTGCTGTTATTACTACTATATTACTATTGCTGATACTTAGTATTACAATCGTCGCTATTGTTACTACTATTATTATTTGGTGATTATTGTTATGTGGAAAAAATGTAAACATTTAAAAGCTTTTTAAAAAAACAAACACCTTAGTGTCTTAAACCTCTTGGCTGGAGTGCAGATACATGCCTGTACTTGGAAAACCACCAAGTTTAAAGCAGAAATAGCAGTCTCATCTTCATTTGAGTACTATAAATTTCTGACAGTATGCCTAGAAAGATGATT
>VWYK01062400.1:15735-18427 GCA_013399775.1 Semnornis frantzii | reverse complement strand
ATAAGACAAAGCTCGAAGCTTATGAGGTGACTCCACAGAGTTCAGACCTTTAGCAGTATAAACATAATATAAACTTCATTGTCTGTAGTATTGTGCCATGACATTAGTCTCACCAAGACAAAATGCCACTTTGCAGCAAGCAATAAATCTGACAAAGCATTTTTAAACATAATGCCCTAACTTGCTAAGACAGGCTTTTACAAGCTTCCAAACTCTTCTCCCTGAAAATTAACCCCCGTTGATTCTCCAAACGTTTAAGGGTCTCAGGCAAAAGTAAACTGAAGGCTGAAGTAAAATAACCATCCCCTTGGAACCAAACGAAAACTTAAATCCAGGAGGAATCATAGTCTAATTTCATATACATATATATGTATGCAATACACATATATATGAAATTAAAATAGAGACACATGACTTGGGCATCAGAAGGGGACTGCTACTTTCATACATTCATAAATAGCTGCTGAACTCTCTACTCATGAAGAAGCTCTTGTAGGCAGTTTGGGGATTTGAAAATCTCGGGGACCTCACTGTCCAGCTTACAGATGACCTTGTATATGGCCTTCTTCCAGGAAGGATCAACATCTTTGCCTGCGATAATGGCATTGAAAAACTCCCGTAACGTGATCTGAGCCACTTCCAGGAATCTCTCTGGAACCTGCTGATACAAGG
Source organism: Semnornis frantzii (assembly GCA_013399775.1). Classification (NCBI taxonomy): domain Eukaryota; kingdom Metazoa; phylum Chordata; class Aves; order Piciformes; family Ramphastidae; genus Semnornis; species Semnornis frantzii. Next base: position 17,755 of record VWYK01062400.1, on the reverse strand, counting down.
AGACAATGGCATTAATACAGTTTTCAATTTCAAGTCTCTGGTTCTTCAAAGGAAACTGAGCTAAGTTCTTTCTTTCAGAAAGGGGCTTACATAGCACCTGCATTTTCTAAATGTGGCAGCCTTCTATTCTCTTATGCAAAGATGTTATATATAGTACTATAGCAATAACTTTTATAACATGTGTTAGAGACCTTTGTAAAGTCTACTGACAGAATGTAGGTAACAAAATGTTACTGTCTGAGTTTGGAGAGTGGGGGATTTATAGGATATAATTAGCAGGAGGGGAAACAAACACATTGTCTTTAAGGAGAGAAATCTCTGCTTGATATCTTACCCATGCATTTACAGCTATGTTCTTCTCTCCATGTGGGAACTGATACAGAAGTTATGCACACATAGAGAGCATAACTTTTATGTACCTCTATGTTTAACTTTGGTCACAACTAGTGCTGAAAGGTATCAAAGAAATTCAGAGTATCTCTGAGTGCTGTCCACAGTTTAAAACCAAGCAAGCAAGCAAGCCTTCAGCTACTGGCTTGCTTCTGTGGCTGCTGTGCAGGAGACCTCCATAAGATGGCTTTCTTGGGAAACATTGTGGTCTTCTCTTCTGTTTCAGAAGTCTACAAACAAAAGCCCAATCTTTTCTATGGGTGCATTGTGGCTCCAAGTGGTTACTAAGCTGCAATGCCTTAAAGTCATCTGGGTTTTCTGAATGTCACTTCACTGGTGAGCCACATGGCCAGCTAGCAGAGTACCACTCCTGGAAGACCCCGAACAAGGGGTTAATGTTAAAACAAAAAAAAAAAAGTTACCTCCCGCCTTTAGTAATTCATCCTAAATAGATGTCTCAGGCACTAGCACTACCTTCTTACCCTCTGCTTTAAATGATTCAAAAGCAATCACTGTAATGAACTGTAGGTCAGTTGCAAGGTTGAGGTCATCTCTATAAAGGTATTCTTCTCCATTTTTATTAGGGAAATACGGCTTCACAGCTCTAAGGCTGCTAACACACAGCCAGCCAGTAGGCAGCATGCTTACAATAGCAAGTGTTCTCTCACTGCTATTCCTTGACCACTCCAGCCAGAGAGTTCTCCAACCTGCAGCAGGGGTCACTTCAACCATTCCTGTGGCAACCAACAGGCACCTGGGGAGATCTCACTCATGTGCTGGATGCATGCCACATTGCCAGATGTGGACCAGCACCATATCCTGTACCTCAGGGTTTTTTTTCTTCTTTATTTAGAAGACTCTTTCAGAAAACTTGTCTGGAGATGTGTGTATTTAACCTGGTAAGGTAGTGCTCTGGAGCCTCACTCGCCTACCACTGTTGGGGAAACACCAGCAGTTTGCTAGCCACATTTTGCCATCAGATAAGCATGAGATCAGCTCCCCTTGACACCCTGGCATCAGTCAATCAAACTGCCTGCAGAAGCTCCACAGCAGCAGTACTCTGTCTACATCCAAGAGTGAAATCTAGCCCCTACAAGGTTTTCTCTGCTCCCAAAGGCAGGCTGCCTTCTGTGGAAATACTTCGTTCAGTGGGGCTGTTTGAGCCCATTTGAACAATAACTGTGAGGGAAGGAAATAACTGTTATGTTTCAGTTACTTCAGCTCAAAGGAATAATTAAAAAACTTCCCATAGCCACTCTTCTGTTTGGCCACTTGGCAACGCATCTACAAAAGACACCATGCTTGTCTCATTCCTGCATTGCAATGAAAACCAGTACATTTTTATGTTCATATCGTTCAACAACTGCTCATTGCTGTTCATCCCCCTTGGTATAGCTGAGTGTTAACTAAGGAGAAGGGCTTGTTGACTACATGATGCTAAAAAGAAATACAGTAGATAACCATTTCTTTGGTGCACACTCTGATGATAGCTCATGAGGGCAAAACTGTTGAGCTTGAGAGTTTACACCTATCAATTTTGATGTCCACTACAGAAGACAGCATTTAGATGGCCTTTCTTCCAAGTTTCTGGACATGAGAGGGAGGCAGTTACAAGCACCTATACAAGAAG
>VWYK01062400.1:5735-10735 GCA_013399775.1 Semnornis frantzii | reverse complement strand
ACATTAATTTAAGGAAATCAATAGGCTCTGGGAGCTAAAGCCATATTGCAAGATAAACTGGCTGGAGTGCTACTTTGTCAAACAGATTTTAGTTTTCTCGGCTAGATAAAGACGGTTTCAAAATGGGGTAACGTGTTGCAACCAAGGCTTGAAAACTATGTGGCCTTCAAACAGTCTGCTTGTTCCTACTACAAAGCTGGATAAACATACTTTAAAAATGATAAGATTGGTTCAGGATTGATTTTACTTTCAAATTTTATATAAAGTAGAATTCTTGGTAAATGTGTGTTTAGATTTTTGATCCTAATGAAGGAATAAATAAGCGCAGCACAGACAGCCCAAGATGTCAGGCTGCCAGGAGAGGTCAAATTATGTGGAGGTGGCTTTTTTGTTGGTTTGTTTTTTTTGTTTTTTTTTTTTTCAGTCGCAGGACAGTATGGATTTAAAAAGTCTCTATTCATGTTGACCTGGTGGGCAACAAGTCACCTCGCCAAACAGGAAAGCCAAAATCTCTAGCGGACTTAGGATCAGAGGTCTTCAGCTGGTGAAGGCTGCTCATGTTGCAGAGCACAAGGTCATGGTAATAGGAGGTAAACAGACTGAAGGTGGTGAGAGGAGGCAGGCCAGATTGCTCTTCTAGTTGGATGATCTAGACAGTGTCTATAGAGAGGGACTCCACAGGGAAGCTTTTAACCTAAGCATAAGGCATAAGCAGCACCTATTAGACAAGTGATGGAGAACATCCCCAAGATGCTAAGTGAGTTCACTATTAGAGCAGCAGTCTCACCATGGGCAGCTCCATGTCAGACAGCTTTTATGTATGCACAATGGTGTACACCAGCACAAGTATGGCAAGAGCAGAAGAGATTCAGGGGAAAACCTCATAGAAAGCTCAAACTGGATGTGCACAGGCAGCCCCTGCCCCCAGAGTAAGGGTAAGGTGAACTCTGGAGGCACAGCACGACCTTAAAGAAGATGCTTGAGAAACTTCACTTGCCTTGTAACCTTGAGCCTCTTCCTCATACAAGGAAGATTTAAGCCTACAGGCTTTGAAGGCAAGCTGGCAGCTAAACACATATTCCCATACCCACAGCCTGTTGTGCAGGAAACCTGTCAAGGACAAGTCCTTCCAATTCTCTCCCCACCTGTAAGACACTGCATGAAAGTAATGCGAGGGTCAAGCCAGCAGTAACACAGTGAGACATCACACTACTTCTGAAGCCACTTTCTGCAGCCTTGTGGGGAGGCTCATGACACTGGGAGCAGAGCTTTCCTCGTATGCATCACACAAAGCCAGGGATCCCCCTGCTTTAGAAGAACTACATGGCAGCCCGCCTATCCGCCAGGCCCTCTGCAGACTAAGGACTTGCACAATTAGCAGCTGCTAGCACAGATCTGCCACTGTTTCCAGGATAATACTGGCCTGGTTGGTTTTCCGAGGCTCACAAGGGCAGCATCTGCAGTATCGTGCTAGTGTTCTGGCTCCTGCCATGTTTATCCAGACCATCACCTCCCCTCACGCACAGGCTCTTTTCCCTGAGCGCAGCGAGCTGCTGTGTGGGACCATGTCAGCGCTGCGAGTCGGTGTGGCAGCATATCAAGCAGGAGGCTTTGGCTTCTACACAGGAATTGGAGGCAGGTTTTGGAGTAAGTTGCTACACTTTTTGGCGTGAAAGCCACAGCAGCATATGGCCCAATGTTCTCAGTTTAAGTCTGACACTTAACATTATTTAACAGTTTCTGTGTTAGGTGCTTTATAAGGTAAAGGAAATTAACAATTTTCAGCTAATTAGATCACTCAATTGGCTGAACATCCTGGACACCTCTTAGAAAAAAAAACAGGTTGGCTCAGGCAATGGAAAGGCTAATGCCTCTTCCATTATCACTTATGAGGAGAGGGAAATAGTTGGAAAGGATGCTTTTATTTTATAAACACAAATGAAAAATACCTCAACTATTGGACACTTCAGTAAACACCCTTCTCCCAACTACCACCTTTCTAGAGAGCAGGGCGTCCGTTTATCCACTGCTCATGTGTCTCAATTCCCCTGGCTACAGCAACAGCTCTCTGGTGCCACCATGGTCTGCATGTATTGCCTTCAAGCTTCCTCTCATGACTCCTGCCATAGGAATCTGTCAGGAAGAGATTTTTTTGGAAAGAGAAAAAGATGACAAAAAATCTGGGTGGCTTTTCAGAACGGTCTGCTCTCCCACTGTGGGACACAAAGAGAAGCCCACTCATTAGGGGCAGCGCTAACAACAGCTCCAAGCCTGGCATTTGGGAAGGGAAATGCATTAGCCTGAGTCCAGCTCAAAAGAGAAAAATGACGAAAGGAACAGAGATTGCTTACTGCATTTAATGTCACACTGTAGGCTTTTTTTTTTTACTCTTTGTAAAAGCTGGGAAACACAGGCTCCTCTAATGATTGAAGAATGTACTTTAATAGTGTTTGCCTGAAACAAAGCTGAGACTCCTTACCCCTTGAGTAGAGTTTGGGACACTAGTAATCTACTGCTGGCTTACTTTCATATCGTCCACCGAGCTCACAAAGAGGAGAGAGAATGGGCATAGCTCTTACAAGGAAGCAAACACTGACAGTGGGGCTGCTGAGATGCCTGATATTATCAGGGAAGTGAAAGTGGTAGTGCAGTGAAAATGGATACGGCGTGATACATTAGATTTAATCACTTGCATTTCAATTAAGCTTTTCCACAAATAAAGATTGGGAAGTGCTCAGCAGGCTCCCGGCACGGCTGGAGCACCAAGAGCCATTGGTGCTTTGCGCCCTGGCTGGACGCGCACGGCAGCACTTCCGCAGCTCGCTCGGGCTGAAACTCTGTCTCGCAGGGTCCTCCCTGTTAGGACCCATCTTTCCCATTCTGCAGTACACAAGAGGCATCTTACACGCTAGGGCCCCTGCAGAACCTCTGTCCTGGGACTGCTGTGCCCGTGGTTCAGAACACAGAAATACAGCTACTGTCTTGTGCAAACACAACGGCCTCAATGTGCTAGTTTTTAGGCACAAAGGTCAGTAAGACTTGAAAGTAGAGTGGGCTAAAATGTAACAAAAATTGTAAATAAATTTACAATTTATTTAGACTTTTTGCCTCTGGAAATTCAGTTCTCAAAATCATCACTGATAGCATTTTGAAGGGGAGGTGATTATCCAATTTCCCTTTCTGCGTTACTGATGAACTAGAACTGCATGAGATGTGGGTTTCTAATGGAAACTCTGATTGCCCTTAACTTACTGCACTGCCAAAGGCATCACTGCAGAATGGAAAAATCACTAAGGCTTCTATGGCTTATGATAGTTGGGGGTTTAAGGTGTGCTGGGAGACATAAGAAAGAGTTAGAGTAGTGGTTAGTGACACATCCCAGAATCTGCCCCATTTGAAAGCTGAAGAAGAAATACAACTCACGCACACTTAACTTTAACTCGGTCCCAGTATAGTGAAATGCAATCTGCTACAAGAGGCTGCTCACAATGCCAAGCAGCACATTATGTACGCTGCTGCCAAATACTGGCAAGTACCATGTACAGGCACCCACAAGAAACCTGTCCAGGAGAGCGAGTATAGGGATGGCCACCCAGTTTTGGCTTTGCTGCAGGAAGAGCAGAGAGGTTATTGCATGCTCTTCTGAACATATCAACGAATATACTCAGAAGGACCACAAGGCACAGCCTGGGCTGTGATGAGCAGGTATGTCTCTCATCAGCCAAAAAAGTCCTCCACTTCCATGGTGTATTTCTATGCATAGAGTAGCTGGGCAGGTAGAAAGTGCTGTTTTGACCATGGATATAGAAGAAAACTGGTTCATAGAACTTCTAGTGTGCAGGGATATTTTCATGTCCAACACTCTAGCAGAAGTGGTTAAGCAAAAATACATCTAGAATATATTTTACACGTACAAAAACGTCATTAATAGTTATCAAACATCTGTAATTGGTGTTGCTTGCTATTGTACATTCTTCCCATCTCTCTCCATTGCAGTCACCTTTGTCTTCTGTATCTGGCCCCAGAAATCTCCAGCTGTATTCTCTCCCTTGGTTTGCATGTTTTGAGGTGGGGGGGAATGAGGAAAGAGTTAGAGGAGAGAGATGGGAAGCAGGTAGTGTTTAATCAGTCTGGCAGGGAAATGGGCAGTTATCTGTCCTTTTGGGGGTGTCATGAAGGTGATAAGCATGCCCTCTGGCAGGCAGGGTACCTCCTTTCCTCCTTCCTGTGGCAGAGGGTAAGGGAAGGGAATTGTGCATGGTTATGGGGGAGGGGTGTTGCAAATGAAGCTGGCTCCACTTGCCCAGGCTCCCCTCATTAACTCTGACAAACCTCCTCCCAATGTAACCATGCTTTTATGGGTGTCTGGAGCCCATCATGATGAGATAAATTGCTCCATCTATCCCACCCTGAATCAGGTGGTTAGCCAAACTGGGCTACAAACACCCTATTACAAGCTTCAGCAGAGGACCTGCCAGAGGCTCACAAGCTTGTGAGGTCAGAAGACGAAGTCTTATGTCCTAATGGACAGAGCTTCCTCTTTATCCCTCGTGGAAGGAAATGGTGTGACTCCAGACAGAGTGGGACTAGATAACCTTGGGGCTGGGCCTCATCTGATGGAGCCAGCCCTCTCCACAACTGCACGAGATAAGCTACTTCAGTTTCCCGCTGAATGCTGATATTCAGTAGTTAAAAGGATCTCAGCTGCAACACTGATTTCCCCTCCCTCCTCTAAAAACTTGTATACTACTGCTTTAAAGGCATTTACGTGCCCATGCCACCATTCTCAGGATCTTAAGTCCCAATGAATGCAGCAGCCTTTCTGCTTAGCGACAGAGATCATGCCACCTGGTCAGCTGTTCTCTACAAAACCTCACCATTAGCTACAGAAACAAGTTCAAGGCTGTATCTTTGAGCACTCTGGCCCGCCACTTGGACACATCTTCTTTTGACAGCACATTTCCACTGAAGCCTTGAAACTGCCCACCCCCCCCCCACCC
>VWYK01062399.1:0-14628 GCA_013399775.1 Semnornis frantzii | reverse complement strand
CTTAGGCCTACCACAACAGGTGAACACTACACTGGTCTGGTTTAGAAAAGAGGTACAGCTAAGGGAGTGCATTGACGTGAGGAGGATCACTCAGACTACAGAAGGATGCTAAGAACAATCACCACCATTGAGGAGGAGAAGGAATCCTGTGTGACCTACTCTAAGCCCCTCTGCTCTGGCAGGGGGGTTGGACTGGATGATCTGTGGAGGTCCCTTCCAGTCCCCAATGTTCTGTGATTCTAGCGAAGGACAAACTGCAGAATGTGTCTGAAACAATTCTTACTGTTAACACTGTTTCCTTTTTACCAGAGCTTCGAGCTCACTTTGAGCCAGCACCAGAAACTGAAGGTGGGGACAAGGATGGTGATGAAGCAGAGGACAGTTGCCAGCCCACTGAGGAAAATGGGGCTGAGGATCCTGCCGTCACATCAGGAGTCAGCACCCTCAGTTCTGCAGTGTCACAGGAGGCTCAGCAGCAGCTTAGCCTGGAGTTGGGAAGACTTAAACAAGAGACTTTAAGGTAACCTTCTGACAAAGACTGTGGCTTTATGTCCAGGCACTCTGATGAGCCCTCAAACATTGCTTTCTGCAGGGACATAGCACAGGTACCACTCAGCAGAACATGCAGAACAGCATGCAGAACATGCTGGCAGCACTACTCTCACAACCCAGCAGTTTCAGAACGACTTCTGTTCTCCTGTAATTGTTTTTTTTATTTGCAGAAGGCCACATTGCAGTTCCACTGTGAAGCAATTAACCTTGTGCAAATGAGCCAGGTTCCTTTCTGCTTCCTGGGTGCCACCTGGCCCAGTGGTAGTGCCCTTAAAGCTGTTCCTGCAAGGATTGGGTAGAGCAGCTCTGTCCTGCACAAACAGAGATCAGCAGAGCCCATCCTGTTTCTCATGGGTTACATTTGTAGGCTGCTGCCAGCTAACAGCTGAAGATTCTGCTCATCTTTGTGGACGTCATGTCAGTCTGTGAGCAAAAAGTCCCAGGTACGCCAGCAGTGTCACACTGCCCAGCAATAAATTACAGCCTAAAGGCAGCCATTCTTGCCCAGGAAGGCTGCAGAACATCAGGAACAGAATTTACAAACTCTTAGCTAAATTCTGCAAGGCTGAAAGCCTCAAAGTGCCACCACTGAGCTGAGTCTCATACAAGCAAACTGAAATCTGTAAGCAATCACAGTCAGGGTCTATTGAGTGTCTCTGTCCTTGCTAGCCTTACCCTCAATATGGTTGTGTTTGATCTCTCTCTTGTGCTCCCAGGCTGCTGGAAAACCTCATTCATAAGGAGAAAGAGTATCAGACCCTGTTACAGCAGTCTCTGGAGCAAAAAACTCAGGAACTGCACTTGCTTCAATTAAAACTTAAGCCCAAAGGTACGAGGAGGTCCTGCACACTTTGCCAGTTGCAGACAAACGTAGTGGATTGTGTTTAAAGTCTAAAAGATTGTCTGGTTTAAGCTTCGGTAGTAGCCTGAGAAGCCACCACTTTGTGCCCTGCTTTTGAGGGATAATAATCTCTGTTTTCTTTTCTAGTAGATTCTCAATGGTCTACAGCAACTTTTAGAGACACTGCAGACCCTGACCTCATGAATTGGCTGAAACAACAAGGAGCAGATTTGGAGACCATGAAGAGGGTAAAAATACCTTAAATAATTAACCCACTCACATCCTCTTAAAAAAAAAATAAAAGGACATTTTAGTCCCAATGAGCAAAAAATATGTATTTAGGACTAAATCTACCTTTATAGTTTGCTGAAGAAGATTACACACTGAGTGCTGTCCTGAATGACATCACTAAAGATGATCTGCGGTGTCTTCAGCTGCGGTAAGGAAGCACTTCTCGGTTCATCATTAGCAGTTTAATTAATTAAACTGGATTTAAAAACAAACACCTTTTTTTTAGAAGGTAGGCTATTCAAAGAGGTCAGTGCCAGGTCAGCAACAACTGCTGTCAAAGTCAGCCCTGAGTTTCTGTCCAAAGTTTTTTGCAGCATAACTCCACCTAGGGTGCTTCAAGCAGTCTAGGTTTTGGCATTTCTCAAGGCTGGGAGCAGTTATTTCTGTGCCACTCAGGGCGATGTAGTCATGGAGAAAGCAGGCATCAAGAACTTACTTTTCCTATACGCTGATTCAAGTCCTTTCAGTGTAATTCTGTCAATTCCTATCAAGTTTAGCAAGGCCAATTGCAAAGTCCTACACTTGGGCCAGGGCAATCCCAAGCAGAAATCCAGGCTGGATGAGGAGTGGCCGAAGAGCAGTCTGGAGGAGAAGGACCTGAGGGTGCCAGTTGGTGCCAAAGTGCCCAGGAGCCAGCACTGGTCACTGGCAGCCCAGAGACAGCTGTGTGCTGGCTGCAGCCAGAGCAGGGAGAGCAGCAGCACAGGGAAGAGATTCTGCCCCTCCAATCTGCTCTGCTCAGACCTCACCTGCAGCACTACCTCCAGCTCTGGGCTCCCCCCAGCAGAAGAGGGACATGGAGCTGCTGGAGAGGGTCCAGAGGCCACCATGATCAGAGGGCTGGAGAAGCTGCCCTGTGGGGACAGGCAGAGAGTTGGGGCTGTTCAGCCTGGAGAAGGCTCTGCTGAGACCTTAGAGCTGCCTTCCAATACCCGAAGAGGGCTACAAGAAATCCAGGAAGGGACTTTTGACAAGGACTGGGAGTGATAGGATGTGAGGGAATGGATTGAAGCTTGAGGAGGACAGATTGAGACTGGAGATGAGGAAGAAATTCTTTGGAGTGAGGGTGGTGAGAGACTGGCACAGGTTGCCCAGGGAGGTTGAGGCCTTGAGCAGCCTGGGCTAGTGGCAGGTGTCCCAGGCCATGGCAGGGGCAGAGGTTGGAACTGGATGATCTTCAAGGTCCCTTCCAACTAACCCATTCTGTGAAGCTCTGTGCCTTAAGGAAGTTAAGAGCAGTGCTTTCTGTGTACTGTCTTAGCTGGCATAGCATTGGCACGTCTGGGTTTTGCTTTAATGTAAGCAAGTAAGGAAGATGAGGGAGTTCCCCCTAACTGTTCTCCATTGTTCTGCACACAGGGGTGGTCATCTCTGCAGAATTTGGACTGCAATACTGAAGCACAGGCAAACAGCTGGTAAGAGCCCAGGGCAGAAGGTTAATAATGCTTCAGAGAGCAAAAGTGAAATGGGAATAACCCAGCCAGAGATACATTCCTAACCCTTCCCCATCAGCTGTATAGAGTTGACGTGCAGTGGCCTTGCAGGGGCTGCACAAGCCCCTGATTGCTGTTTTGCCCATCAGTGTCTCACACAGTGACCAGTGACAGCTTTTAAGTGAGTCAGTGGCAATGCACCTAAAAGATATGCCAGAGTGCTGCAGAAGCCAAAGGCTTAGCACTCCAATGCAAAGCATTAGCTTACAGCAAGACCTTTTTCTGCAGGCCTGCTCCTCCCACCTGGGATGGCCTTTTACCATTGTGCAAACTGTGAGCTTAAAATGTGTTTGTCACACTTCTACTGGCTGCTGTTGTGAGGAGGGAGGAGATCTGCTACAGCATCTCTCACCTCTGTCACAGATGACTGTAAATAGCTTTTTGTATTAAAGCTACTCTCAACAACTAGGGAAAGCCTGGTGTGGTGTTTTCTTTTACTAACTTAGCCACAGCAGCTGAAGGGCTTTTTTTGGGTGGGTTTTGGGGATCATTGTGCAGCTCATTGGAACAGCCCTGCCTGAAAAAACAAGCCTTACTTTTCCCTGCTGTGTGGCAGTGTTTGCCAGGCTCTTCTGTGAGACTTACTCATAGCTGAGGACTCATCAAGGTTTCTCTGACAGCTGAACCAAGCCTCACCTGTTCCACAAGTCTCTAATTTATATTATTTTCCTGTTGACATCCTTCTGAAAACAAGAAAGGCACAAAGCAGCGAAGATGCCCTGAGGATTTGCCAGTGTGAAGAAGGATAAAGCACTTGGCTCATGTCTTACCTCCAGCACTCACCCTCAGCATCACTCCTTTCGTTCCTCACCCCACTGAGCTGCTGCTTCAGACTCTGCTGTAGCTCCTCTGAAATCTCCAGGCAGGTAGGGGTCATTTTTCCTGCATAACTGCAGCCTGGGCAGTTTGTTGTTCGCTTTTTTAGCATTTTTCCCCCCTTTTAATTATTTTTACTTTAAACTAATTCATGACCTTAAACAAATCCATTGGAATAGGCTGCCCAGCGAGATGGCGGAGTCCCCATCCCTGGAGGTGTTCAGGAAACCTGTGGCACTTGGGGATGTGGTTTAATGGCCAGGGTGGTGCTGGGTTGAAGGTTGGACTCAGTCTTGGAGGTCTTTTCCAACCCAAACTATTCTCTGATGGAGACAGAAAGGAACTGGAGCATGAGAGAAATGTTGTTAAAGTTTATTTGTGTTTACACTGTACAGAACACATTGAGTACTCCAAAGGCAGGTCAGAAAAGCAAACAGAGAGCATTTTAAATAATAAACTCCATATTTTTCTTAATTTAGCTCCTTCTGAAACTACATTCAACGTGTTGAAGGAAGTCCAGACTGAGGTGGATTTCCCGACACATTTTTTTTCTTTTGAAAGAGCATTTAAACAGACTTAAGAGGTTGGGTTTGAGTCATCGTAGTTCCTGTAACTGCATCCATTTATCCCTACAAATAAGTTATGCCAAGAGAAAGGCCTTTAGCTGACAGACTTGTACCTGATCCACTGGTTAGGGCCACGCACCTCAAAGGGTGGCTCGTTGTAGTAGATGTGGTTGCCCAACTCTTCCAGTGGGGGCTCGGGGTCAGTGGTGGCAAACTGAGCTGCTTCCTCTATCTCCTTCCTTACTGCCACATCAATTTCCTAAACACAGAATGGATGATGCTTAGAAGGCAGCTCAGAAAATGGCAACCTTTTGAGTTGGGAAGACCTTAGAGCAGCCTTCTAGCACCTAAAGGGGCTGCAAGCAGGCTGCAGAGGGACTGTTTGCAAAGGCCTGCACAGATAGGATGAGGGCAATGGTTTGAAATGAGAGCAGAGCAGCTTGAGATTGGCTGTGAGGAACAAGTTCTGCACCAGGAGGCTGCTGGAACACTGCAACAGGTTGCCCAGGGAGGGAGTTGAGGAACCATCCCTGGAACTATTCAAGGTTTGAGTAACCTGGTCCAGTGGAGATGTCCCTGCTGACTGCATGGGGGTTGGACTAGATGACCTTTGGAGGCCCCCTCCAGCCCAAACCATTCTATGACTGTTAGTCAGAATTAACTGTTGGCACTATAAACACCAATTAAAAACCTAGTAGAACTCCTTCCCTGCTAAACTGCAGCATTTGTCCCATCTGGACACTACCAGCACCTACCAGTGCCAGAGAAACATAGAATCATAGAATTGCCAGGGCTGGAAGGGACCTCAAGGATCATCTAGTTCCAACCCCAACATGAGCCCATGGAGCCTCTACATTTTCTGTTCTGATTCTACTAAATACAGTGGCAGTGTCTTCCCCCCTCCCCCTCCATCTTTAAACAGAGTTGCTGAAATTAATTCCATTAGTTAGAGGGTTCCTGGCTCCTCCACAAGGATTTTCCACTCCTGCTCACTGCCCTTCCTTTCAGAGACTCGCCCTTCTGCCTAGTTGAGGCAGCCTGGGTAATTTTGATTTCCAGCTGTTAGCAGATGAGAGGAATTCTCTGTGAAACAGACAGACACAGAGCCTTGCACTGCTGAGCTGCACTCACTGCCCAAAGGCAAAATGCTTTTCCAGCAGCCTGCAACCTTAGCTGCACTGCAGCAAAACTTAATGAAGGTCTTTAAAGTTTCACATCAAAGAACAAGAAGTGCTGCCCACTGCCCCAGGACATGCTTTCCAGAGAGAATCATTAGGTGTGGGAATGTTTAAATAGCACCTGAAAGCTGTACCTTTAATTCTTCGATGCTAGCAAGGTTGTTGTTGACCATTCTGTCCTTCAGCAGGGTAATTGGATCACTTTTGCTTCTCACTTCTTGGATCTCTTCTCTAGTACGATAGCTAGGAGCAAGACAAAGACATGAACTGTTTCAGTGGGATCCCTGAACAGGGGAGGGGCTCTGGACACAGCTCACTTGCAGAGGAAAGTGTGACTGAAAAGCTGTCAGGCATGCAATGAGAAGCAGCTGCATGCAGCAGTCAGCTACACCCAAACCACTTCTTAGGAGCTGTAAGCAGCAACCAAGCTGAGGTGGCTTGACTTGAGCAGGGAAAGGAGAGCAGACCCAGCCTGGCACAGTGGTGAAGGGCTCTTTAGTCTGGAGAAAAGGCAGCTGAGAGAAGATTGAGAGTAGATCTGAGCAATGTCTATCAGGATCTGAGGGGTGGGTGTCGAGTGGAGGGGGCCAAGCTCTTTTTGGTGGTCAGCAACAATTAGCCAAGGAGCAATGGGTACAAACTGGAACAGAGCTTTCACCTCAACATGAGGAGAAACTTCTTTGCAGGGAGAGTGCCAGAGCCCTGGAGCAGGCTGCCCAGAGGTTGTGGAGTCTCCTCCTCTGGAGACTTTCCAAACCCACCTGGATGCATTCCTTTGTGGACTACCCTAGGGAATCCTGCTTTGGCACGGGGGGTGGACTGGATGATCTCTGGATGTCCCTTCCAACCTCTAAGGTTCTGTGATTACACAGAGAATCACAGAGTATTAGGGGCTAGAAATGACCTCCAAAGATCATCCAGTCCCACCACCCTGCCAAAATAGGACCACCTTTCCTTTTTTTTTCTTTTAATTCCCCTTCTCCTCCATCTCCCTCCTTTCCTTTCCATCTCATATTTTCCCCCATCTTCCTCCTTTTCTTTCCATCTCTTTCCTTTCTTGCCCATCTTCCTCCTTTTCCTCTACATCTCCCACGTTTCAGCACCACCGCCCCTTTTCCACCCCACACTGCATGTTCCCAATTTCCCCCCAAACCCAGAGCACCTGGGTGCTGCTGGAGTCTCCTCCCACCCCAGGTGTGACCACTTTGCCCTCCCTGCCCACTCCCCTTTTTAATCAGCCCCAGAAAGAGCAAGCCCCAAGCTTGCCCAACTGGGCAGAGGATCCTCCTCCAGGCATCAGANGGATCCTCCTCCAGGCATCAGAGGTGAGTGCCCCTGGTGCACACTGGGTGACTGGTGGAGGGGATCAAAGGCCGGGGGGCCTGGTGGCCCCCCGGTTAGGCAGGGTAGAGAATTGATGGTCATCACCTATGGATGTGGGCTGGGCTTCCTTACTCGGGCTGGGCTCCTCTCTGTTCAGCTCCTGCTTTCTGCTTACTCATGAGGAGCTTAAGTACTTGGCAGAACTGGAAGCTCCTGCGGGAGCAGTGTTTGTGTTGTCATAGAATTGTTCGAGTTGGAAAAGCTCTTCAAGATCATTAAGCCCAACTGTAAACCCAACACCACCATGACCCTTAAACCATGTTCCAGAGTGCCATGGCCACGTTTCCTTGAACATCTCTGGGGATGGTGACTCCACCACCTCCCTGGGCAGCCTGTGCCAGTGCCTGACCACTCTTGAATCACAGAATGTCAGGGGCTGGAGGGGACCTCGAAGGATCATCCAGTCCAACCCCCCTGTCAGAAACAGGATTCTCTGTTTCTTCTTTCCCATCACCCTCAGGGAGGGCTACAGGACTGTGATTCTATGATGCTGTGCCTTGCTGGGTGCTTCCTATTCACTCTAAGCTTCCAAAGAAGCACTGGTATACATCTCCATACAGATAACTTCAGTTTTGTCAGCTGGCACAATTCCCAGGCCTTCCTGGCACCTCAAAATTTGTGTAGCGTTTTATCTAACATGATATGAAGCACCCTGAGAAGCAGCAGCAGCTTTCCCTCTCAAAGCTCTCTTAGAACACAGCATAAAGGCCTGCTGAAGGCAGAATTCATCAGCAGAAAATACAAAAGGTTCATTTGGTTTTAGACCATGCACAAAGTCAATCTCTTAATGCTGCAAGCATCAAGAGCAATTGGCCTTATTGAACCTCCTGAGATTCTCCTCCGCCTACCTCTCCAGCCTGTCCAGGTCCCTCTGGATGGGACCCATCCTGTCCTTTAGCCTTACCAACTATCTGTCTGTCAAAACACCTCTGACAACAGAATTTAAGAGGGGTAGAACTGTGGGAAAAGATGAGACAGTAGTATTACGTGGCCACGGATTAGGGACCCATGATTTGATGAGATGAGAGATCAGGCTGCTTACAGCAATAACATCAGCACCTTGAGATGCACCTTACAGTGGGTTTGGACACTGAACCAGAGCCTCAGGGCCCCAGGCAATGAACCAGTCTCTCAGGATTTTGCACATCAAATATTTAAGAGATTTTTAGGGAAAGACAAAGCAAAAATGTCCCAGTACCTTATTCCAGGGTCACTCATACTGTGGCCATGGTAACGATATGTCTGTAACTCCATCAGAATAGGACCCTAAAAAAAAAGATAAATATCAATTATTATTAATAATGATGGAATGGTTTAGGTTGAAAGGGACCTAAAGATCATCCAGTTCCAACCCCCTGCCATAAGCAGGGACACCTCCCACTAGAACACGATGCTCAAGGCCTCATCCAAACTGGTCCTGGAGGTGTTCAGTGTCTCACCACCCTCACTGTGAATAAGAATTTGGCTAAGGATGCCTCTTATGGAAAGGAAGGAGGATTGCAGACTTACTTTTCCAGATCTGCAGTGCTCAGCTGCAAACTTGGCTGCTTCTCGAACACAGAGGACGTCCATGCCATCCACCTGAGGAACACAAACCACACAGCTCAGGCAAGACAGTGCCAAACCTCACCGCTTCCAACTTCCATACCTCCACAAGTGCAACAGGAGGGCAGTTTCAAGTTTTCCTATATTTAAAAAAACATTTATCAATGTATTTCATAGAATCACTAAGGCTGGAAAAGACCTTTAAGATCATAGAGTCCAACCTTAACCCAACTGCCACAGCCACTAAATCATGTCCTGAAGCACCACAGCTGCAGCTTCTTCAACACCTCTAAGCATGGGGGCTCCACCACCTCCCTGGGCAGCCTGTGCCAACCCCTCACCACTCTCTCACAAAAGTTTTTCTTCATGTCCAACCTAACCCTCCCCTGGCACAGCTCCAACCATTGCCTCTGGTCCTGTTGCTGGGTACCTGGGAGAGGAGACCAACCCCAGCCTCACTCCAGCCTCCCTTCAGGTAGCTGCGGAGAGACTCCTAACCAAACCCATCCATATGTGTGCATTGTGCAGGTGTGTGCAAAAACATCCCTCCTTTCCCAAGTAGCAGCTGTGAGTGTCCTCACCCTGAGCCCCGGGATGAAGTCTCCTCTTTTGTAGTAGTCAGTGCTGGCTGCAGCTCTCTCCACAGAGGTGCCCATTCCATAGCGGTTGTTCTCACAGATGAATATGCAAGGCAGCTTCCACAGGGCAGCCATGTTGTATGTCTCAAATATCTGGCCCTGAAAGAAAGAGCAGAGGACATCCAGACAGGGAGCTCAGCCTTCAGCCATTAGGTTTTCCTGAAAGCAATTCAGTTGTACAAGTCTATCTTAGAGAAATGGTAATACAAAAAGTGGTCCAGGACAGCCCTGGGTAATCTGTCTCACCACCCTACCTGTAAACAATTCCCTTCTAATCTCCAGGCTTCTCTCTTCCAGCAACCTATTCCAGATTCCCACCATTCCTTGTACTGAACAACTTCTTCCTAAGATCCGGTCTATCCCTGCTCTCCCTCAGCTTCAAACTATTCCCCCCTTGGCCTGTCTTTAGACATCCTTAGGAGAAGTCCCTCTGCAGCCTTCCTGTACGATCCCTTCAGGTTTTGAAAGGTGCTACAAGGTCTCCCCCTAGAGTCTTCTGTTTTCATTGAGTCCATCCCCCTTGCCAGAGCAGGATCACCCAGGGCAGGTCACCCAGGAACACATCCAGGTGGGTTTTGAAAGTCTCCGGAGAAGGAGATTCCACAACCTCTTAGGGCAGTCTGCTCCAGGGCTCTGACACCCTCACCATACAGAAGTGTCTCCTTGTGTTGAGGTGGAGCCTCCTGTGTTCTAGCTTGTGCCTGTTCCTTGTTCTGTCACTGGGCACCACTGAAAAGAGCCTAGCACCTTCACGTCAAACCCACCCCTCAGGTATCTATACACATTGATCCGATCCCCTCTCAGCCTTCTCTTCTCCAGACTAAACAGCCCCAGGGCTCTCAGTCTTTCTTCACAGCTGAGATGTTCAACTCCCCAGATCATCCTCATAGCTCTCCACTGGACTCTCTCCAGCATGTCCCTGTCCCTCTTGAACTGGGGAGCCCAGAACTGGATGCAGTATTCCAGGTGTGGTCTCAGCAGGGCAGAGCAGAGGGGAGAGAAGACCCTCCCTAGCCCTGCTGGGTCAGCTCTCCTGTTTCCTCTGAGCTGCAGACAAAGTTCCCTGCTCAGCCAGGCTGCTGTTTCTGCCAAGGGTTCGTCTTAGAGCACGAGGGCAGCTTGCTCCTGTGCCTTTAAGATTTCCTTCCTGAAGGGTGTCCAACATTCTGGCACTTCTTTGCCCTTCAGGACTGCTGTTGAACAGCCTTCTAAACAAGTCAAAATCTGCCCCTTCAGAAGGCCAAGGTGGCAGTTCTGCTGCACTCCCCTCCTGCAGAACAGACCAGGAGGAGAATCTCGCTAGACCTGCTGGACGCATCAGCCTAAGTTCCAAGCCAGGCACTGCCAGGGTTGCAGGTACTGCAGAGGCAGAGTTGAAGGTGCTCTCCCCTTCCTCTGTGGCAAGGCAGAGCTCACCCAGCTCCCAGAAGGCAAACTGATTCCCCCGCAGGCACAGCCCTGCTCAGAGAGGCAGCAGCCAGAGCTTGTTTACCTGATTGGCAGCACCATCCCCGTACAAGGTCAGACAAACTTCGTTTTTGCCGAAGTATTTACAGGCCAATGCAATCCCAGCACCCAGAGGGACCTATCAGAGAGAGCAGGACAAAGCACAGGTTTGGAACAATGTTTACAGCAGTTGGAGACAAGCAGCTTGTGAGATGTAAAGAGATGCTGGCACTGAGGTCTGCCCAACAAACAAGCTGTTACCAACCCACCGCCAGCAGTTCCCAAATGTAAACATCAGCTACATTCTCCAACTGATTTGGCTTTGTGGCAGTTGAGCCTAACAAGAATGAAGACACAGAATGGTTTATGTTGGAAGGGACATCTTCCACTAGATCAGGTTGCTCAGGCCTTGAATATCTCCAGGGATGGGGCCTCGACTCCCCTGCCATGGGCTGCTCCAGTGTTCCAGCACCCTCACGGTGCAGAATTTGTTCCTAACGTCCAATCTAAATCTGCTCTTCATCACAGCCACAGAGCGATGCACACAGCATTGCTCACACAACAAGAGGAAAAACTGGCCTGGGACAGAAACCAAATTGAACAGCTGCTTTACA
Source organism: Semnornis frantzii (assembly GCA_013399775.1). NCBI lineage: Eukaryota > Metazoa > Chordata > Aves > Piciformes > Ramphastidae > Semnornis > Semnornis frantzii. Next base: position 3,265 of record VWYK01062399.1, on the reverse strand, counting down.
GCAGAAGCCATGCCTGTACCTGAGCACCAACGATGCCATTGCCACCATAGAAGTTTTTGGTATACATATGCATGGATCCTCCTTTTCCTTTCACACATCCTCCTTTTCGACCTGGAAGATGAATAACAAGCAGTTCATTTTAGTTTTTACAGAGGAGAAACACTCTACATTCACTTCCTAAAGTCAGTAACACTAAGCCAAATCTCATTGTCAATTAGGTAAGACACCCTTTGGGTTTACAGTTCAACATGTCACAAAACAAGTGAGATTAAGGAAGAAAAAGAGAATGAAAACAGAATTCAGGACATACAGAATGAGATGAAGAAATGCTAGAACTAAGCTACAGGTTTTGGTGTCCTATTGTACAGAAGCACATTCTGGTAACTATGGGTTGGGTTTTTTACCAGCCAATATGGTTCCTATTTCTCTCATATGTAACCTGTAAGCAGCAGTAGATCCGCTCCTTTTCTGCAAAGAAGTTCTCAACACAGCTCCAAATTATCTGCAATAATCCCTGGGACAATAACCAGATGGTTGGAGAGGAGGGAGAAAGAGGGAGAAGGAGAAAAAATGCAAACCAAGGGAAGAGGAGAAAGCCAAATCAAAAAAAGGAGAGGGAAAAAAAAAAGAGGGGAGAAGAACTGAACTGAACTGAAAAGGAGGTGAAAAAGAAAACTGAGAGATGAAAAAGCCAAACTAGGAGAAAAATAAAAGAGAAAAAATAAAAAAGGAGGAAAAAAAGATAAAGGAGAAAAATTAAAAAGGAGAAAATAAATCTTTCTGGAACATGAAAAGGTAATTTTTGTATTTGGAATACATTGATTCAATTTTGTCAAAAGGCAGAACAGGTTTAAATGGGGAAAAATGTAATTAATAGACTGGATGTCAGGAACTCCTGTTGATGGTCTCTGAGGTCCCTTCCAAACCATTCTGGTTCTCAGATCAAGTCTTTATTATACAAATAATTTATAAAGGCCTTTGAGCTCCTTTGTTTTTCATTTCTGGCCCAAACAGATCTCTCAGACTCACAACTCTGAAAATCCAGCTTCTGACAGGACGAGAGGCAATGATTTCAAACTGGAGCAGGGCAGAGTAATGTAGGACATCAGGAGGAAGTTCTGCACAAAGAGAGTGGTGAAATCCTGGCACAGGCTGCCCAGGGATGTGCTTGAGGCCCTGTCCCTGGAGACACTCAAGACCAGCTTTGATGTGTCCATGGGAGCCTGATCTAGCTGGAGGTGTCCCTGCTGCCTGCAGGGCGGTTGCACAAGATGACCTTTGAGGGTCCTTCCCAACCCATTGCCATCTGTGACTCTGTGAATTAGCAAACTGATTTATTCTGCTGTCACTAAACTGCCTCTGAAGCCTCAGTGCATTTTCCATACCAACAGCATTTTGAATTTCAATTGAAAAAAAAGGGTGACCCGAGGACAGCAGCAAGCAAATGCTCCTCTAAACCAGCACAGACCTGTAAGTTCAGCAAGGATTTCTCTCACAGGCACTCCTCGTGCATAGGTGAAGCCATGAGCTCTGTAAGCTGTTATCACATGGTCTGTAGGCTTTATGGCAGCTTCCAGCCCCACACAGCAGGCCTCCTGGTGCAAAGGAAAAGTTCAGCAGTAAAGAAAAGAACACAGCTGCCAGCCAGCAGTGTGGCATGGGCCAGCTATGATGCTTCCTACATCACACAGCAGCAGCAAACAGGAAGAGCATGGACACAGCACACTGCTCTAAATCCCAAGCAGTGGCAGGCCTAGATCTACCAGAGCCTTAGGCTCTAAATTTCTACCTGACTGTGACTAAAAGCAGGCAAGAGGGGAACTAGAAGTTGCAAAACACCTGTGGACTTTTTCTAATCAAGCATTTCAAGAACTGCCATTCAAAAGTGACAGGGGAAGGAAGAGGCAGCAAAGCCTCTCTGAGCACACAAAGTTCCTTCTGGCTGTTGCTTTTTAGTGGGCACACAATCTATGAGCCACTGCAACAAAATCCATCAGTGAAGCTTGAGGAGGAAACTGTGGGCCTCCAAATGTGAGGAATTTAAGATCCTGCAGTTCCTCATTCTTTACATTCAGCTCACCTTCAGCTGCCCCACACCCCCACTTCTTCACTGGAAGGGTTCTCAAGCCTTGGAATGCTCTGCCCAGGGCAGTGCTGGAGTCACCATCCCCAGGGGTGTTCAAGGGTGTGGAGCTGGTGCTTAGGGACATGGTTTAGTGTTGAGCCTTCAGTGCTGGGTCAAAGGTTGGACTGGATGAACTTGGGGCTCTTTTCCAACCAGATAGGAAGAAAGAGAATTACAGAATATATTGCTGTCCCAAGATCTCAGGGATTCCTTTGTATGCCAAGATATTGTTTTGAAAGAAATAATGAACTAAATCACAGATCCAGCAACAGCTTCAGACACTGCACATAAATACACAGTTCCAGATTCCTCTCTACTCCACTCAAATTCCCAAGATAAAGGAAGACAACATAAAAACCTCCTGGAAAAGCAATGAAATCTTACTTGACCATCATACAAGTGGCAGAAGCCACGGATAATCTTCTGCTTGTACAGCTGGTCAGACTTGAGCTCCATGCGTCGGATCGTCTGCATGGTCTTGTAGTAGTGGAGCCCTTCCTCTCGAGTCATCACTGCTGTGGTGCTAGGACCTTCCTCCAGGCGGTGCAGGTCACACTTCTGCAAAGATGAAAGCAATTCAGCCTATGTATGAAGAGCAGTTGAGGGGGTTTTATGCTGTGTCCTTTTCAGAGAGAAATACCTTTTGAAACAGAGACAGCAAACTCTAAATGTGCAGGTCAAAATAACTGGTAAGGGTTGTAAGCTGTTTGCCAAACTCAGGGAAGTAAAAGCTTTGTTTTAATAAAGACAGACTATACAGTCAGGAAATCAGAGAATGGTTTAGGTTGGAAGGGAGCTCAGAGCTCACCTGCTTCAACCTTCCCACCATGCCCAGGGACACCTCTCAGCTAGATTCAGCTGCTCAAGGCCTCATCCAGCCTGGCCTGCAACACCCCCAGCAAGGAGGCAGCCACAGCCTCCCTGGGCAGCCTGTGCCACACTCTCAGCACCCTCACACTCAACAACTTCCTCAGCTCCAGTCTAACCCTGCTCTGCCTCAGCTTCAAACCATTCCCCCTTGGCCTGTCTGCAGACCCCCTTGGCAAAAGTCCCTCTGCAGCCTTCCTGCAGGATCCCCTCAGCTATTGGAAGACAGCTCTAAGGTGTCCCCCATCACACCTGACAGCCTAAGAAGTCCCT